>VZTV01017229.1:1152-46909 GCA_013400875.1 Anhinga rufa | reverse complement strand
GCCGCCGCGGGCGGGGGAGGCAGCGGCAAGGGTTTTGTTCCGGTGACTTTTAATTTTTTTTTTTATTTTCTAAAAAGATACCTTTTTTTTAACATTTTTTTTTTTTAAATTTTATTTTTAATACGCCTCCAGTCTCCGTTCTCCAGCAGGGCAGCTCAAAATGGCTGAGAGTTGACTCGGCTCTCCCGGAACCGCACGTCCCGGCCGGCTGCCGCCTCGCCCCTTCCCGGCGGCCGGGGAAGGCGCTTCGGGGGCGGCTCGCGGGCACCCCCGCCACCGCCGGCTCCGCCGCCGGGTTGCCGTCGGGGGGCTGCGTGCCCCCTGCCCGGCCATGAGACCGGGCTAGCTCGGGGACACCTCCCCTCCCCGCCCCGGGCGCCTTCCTCCCCGCCCCGTTGGGAAGCCGGAGCAGGTTCATTTGGGGTCCGCGGGGTTTAGATCCGCGCTTGGCAAAGCCTGTCCTCCCTCCCACCCCTCTCCGGGAGCCTCGGACGCGGCTGGGAGGGCTGCGCTGGGCTGGGGTTTGCTCTGAATGACCGAGCTCTCCCATTCAAGACCTCGCAATCTCGAAGCAGGCGAGAGGGTTTTTTTTATTTTTTTCTTTTTTTTTTTTCTGTCTTGTCTTTTTTTTCCTCTTCCTTTTTTTCTTTGCTGCTCCACCGGTTAGAAGCAAATCTCGGGGGCCGCGGAGAAAATTCGTTTTTTCGCCATCGTCATCGTCGCTATTATTATTATTTTTTTTTTAATCTTCCTCCTTTTCCCATTTTGGATCTTAACCCTTTGATCTGTTTCCTTTAAAAGACTGATTCCCAACTCTCATCAGGGGGAGAGGGAGGAGAAATACGGGGGAGGAAAAAAAACCAAACCCGGGCGAGTGTGTGCTCTCAGCTGTTAGCCAGGTTGGTGGGGGACAAAAGTCCCTTTAAAATATTGAATGTCAGTTGCAAACCTAAGAAAATAAAAATCCGATCCGGAGCGCTAAATTTAGGAGCTTTATATGGAACTTGGACTCTGCTGCTGGATTTTGTATGGATTTTTTTCAACCTTTGGTAAGTTTCGATTCACCTTCCGGGGGGTAAAAAGAAACAAATGTCTTTTAGGGGCGGTTAAGACTTTGGGCTGTAAATCCTACAACATCACGTTGGGGTTTTTTAACCGTTTGCGTTGCTTTTTTTTAACGAAGCGATGGGGACGTCACGTTTTCTTGCTGGAGATTCCTAGAGTGCTGCTCTGTGGTTTTATTTTATCCCCGATTTTAAAATCTACTGCGGTTCGTTATTTATTGTGCGTGCTGTGGGGAGGGGGGGAGCCCAGCCGTTCACCCCCAGGCTTCCCGTTGCAGGGAGGACAGACCCCAGCGTCCGCTCCTAGACTGCACTGAGTGACCGAAGCGGGTGGGGGGAAACGTTGCCAAAGGCTGCCGGCAAAGATGGCTGAGAATTGGAAGAACTGCTTCGAAGAGGAGCTCATCTGCCCCATTTGCCTGCACGTCTTCGTGGAGCCGGTCCAGCTGCCCTGCAAGCACAACTTCTGCCGGGGCTGTATTGGGGAGGCGTGGGCCAAGGAGTCGGGCTTGGTGCGGTGCCCGGAGTGCAACCAGGCCTACAACCAGAAGCCGAACCTGGAGAAGAACCTGAAGCTCACCAACATCGTGGAGAAGTTCAACTCCCTCAACCTGGAGAAGCCTCCCTCCGTCTTGCACTGCGTCTTTTGNTGCCGCCGGGGCCCGCCACTGCCGGCCCAGAAGATCTGTTTGAGGTGCGAGGCTCCATGTTGCCAGTCCCATGTCCAGACCCACCTGCAGCAGCCCTCCACGGCTAGGGGCCATCTCCTGGTGGAGGCGGATGACGTGCGGGCCTGGAGCTGCCCCCAGCACAACGCCTACCGCCTGTACCACTGTGAGGCCGAGCAGGTGGCCATCTGCCAGTTCTGCTGCTACTACAGCGGGGCCCACCAGGGACACTCGGTCTGCGATGTGGAGATCCGCCGCAATGAGATCAGGGTAAGTCAGACCCTGGTGGAGACGTGGGATTGTCCAGGCGGGGGGGGTGGGGGGGGTGGGTTGCTCCCCCTGGCCGCCCTCTTCCCTGCTGTGTTTGTTCCCCAAAGGCTGGTGTTCGTGTAGGGCCTACGTAAAATCCACCCCAGTGCTGTTCCTCCTCCGCCCGGTCCCCCTGAGGCGGACATGTTAGGCGGTTGCTCCAGCCGAGCGGTGACGGAGTCAGTGGGTGTCACAGGGGAAAGGGGATCCACACCTGGAGGCCTCAGGAGCCATCCAGGTGCAGGACCTGTGGCCGCTTGGGTCTGGGCTGTGCAGGGAAGGGTTGGGGTCCTAGGCTGGAGGTTTTGGAGGGGTCATCTCTCCAGCTCCTGCTGGGGTATGCAGGCGTTCAGGGAAAGGCAGAGCAGCCGCCCGCATCCGAGGCCGAGCTGCCCCAAAATCGGGCTCCCCAGGGGGGACACAAAGCGGCCGCAGATGCGGACCCCATCCATTGTAAGGCCTGTGAATGTCAAACTGCTGGCTCTTCCCACCACCTCCTGCCGGGGCCAGCCGCTGCCACCCCCTTCCCCCCAGCGCTGGAAGGGCTTCATGTCAGAGACCCATAGCTTCTCACTGGCAGGCGTTCATGCTTGGGGTTTGGCAAAATAATGGGTTTTTTATTAAGGGGCACAGGGCTGCCCCCCCCCCCCCCTCACTAAAGCAGCATGTGGCGTAGCACTAGATTCAAGGGAAAGCAAGTCTGTATTTTGCTGGTGGCCAGACCATCTGGCGGGAGCTTTCACCCTGGGCTCCCCACCCTGAAGTTTGCGGTGGGCATTTAACAGCCCTGCGGGCAGCCCTGCCATGACCCCATCGCCATCTTCTGCCCCTCCCAGGGCTGCCCCTCTGCTCCCTCTCCGACCCTTCGAAAGAGGCCCTGCGCTTGTCCACCAAATAAATATTTAACAATGAGTTGAATGGTGATTGCTGTAAAATGGGGATTATTTCCTGTGTATTTTAATGTTGCCAAAATGAGTCACCATTCAGCAATTAAAAAAAAAAAAAGTCATAAATAAAAATGGCAGTATAATTACTTTCCAATTGGATGGCCAGGCCTGGGAAGGGGGGGACAGCTCTGTGCAGAGAGGAGTCAGCCTGAGCTCACAGGAAGGTTATTTTCCTCTCCAGGTTTTTTGGGGGAAAACCAGAGACCTCCATGGAGGTGCCAGCAGCTCTGCCACACGCGCTGGAAGGGGAAAGACCCAGCCTGGCTTTTGGAGAAGCGCTTTTCTGCTTCTATTTTTAGGGAGTCATTTTGGTCTCCCTCTGCCAGGGTGGGGAGCCACCCTGGGAGGGCTGCGCGGGGCTGGGACGGGGCTAATGTGTGCACTTCCCAGGAGCCTTAGCCAGGGACCAAAACTATTTTTCTAGGTCCTTTTCCAGGACACTTTGATCTCATCTATTCCCACTCTTGCTGCATGTTTTTTTGTTTTGGTGGTGTTTTTTTTGTTTGTTTGGTTTTGGTGGGATTTTTTTGTTGTTGTTGTTGCTGCTGCTGTTGTAATGGCTGGATGTTCACTGCTCCTTGTGGATGCATGCTGCTAATGACCTGGCAGAAAACTACCACCAGCTAGGCTGGATTTTGGCCCTGGCTTGAAATTTTAGGATATGCAGCCAGACACTGAATGTGTTGGATAGCTGTATTGTAGAGCCGCAGACTTATTTTGTGACCTTGGACAAATCCCTTGGTACTTCCATCGCTGCGTTATCTTAATTTCCTTTCTCTGATGATAAGCTTGTCTCTTCCCGCTGGGCACGTGCCTCACTTGGGTGCTTGAAGGCTGGGGCAATGGAGGACAGCCCAAAGCTGGGGTATGGCATGCCTGAAGGATCCCCCCCTGCAGCTGAAGCAGTTGCTCTGTGAAACAGAGTAGGGAAGAGCCCCCGGGAAAGAATGCCTGGGAAGTTGCCCTGACTGTGTGGCCTTGGGCAGGTCTCTGGCTGAAAGCCGCCCCTTGCCAGCCAGGGAAGAAGGCAGCTGCCTTGGCTCCCGAATTAGGGTGCGTGCGCTCAGCTGGTGACGGCTTCCCGCCTGTGAGAGCCAGGCCCGGGATTCCTGTCTGCTTGCTCACCCTGCAGTGGTGAGCCGCTCTTGGAGCATTCTGGGGAAGGAGGGCTGGGGCTGGGGGGTGGATGAGTAATTCTGGGCTTGGGAGGTCCGGGCCCCATCGTGAGAGGTTTGTTCCATGCACGGCTAATGTTTGGGAAGCTGTTAATTGAGAAATGAGTCAAAGTATGGAGGCTTGGAGCCCTGTCCTTGGTGTGGGGGACTTGTGAGTGTGGGAGGATGTGACATTGACTCAGGGTGGCCCCCGTAGCCCAGAGGAGGGACGGGAGCCTGCAAGCATGGTCCCCATAAACTCACCTTTTTTGGCATTTGTTAGTCTGGCTCTGCTGCCAGCCCACCTTGGAGGGCATCTTACCCCTGGTTACAGTACAATTTGAAGGGGAAAAGGGGCTCAAAACTCCTTGGGAACAGCACCAGTGCTTTCTCAGCTGGCAGCTGGGGCAAGAGAGCATGTGCTGGGCGGAAGAGGCCAGAGGCTAGTGTCTGCAGGAGGAAAAAGGGTGTCTGTGGAAGGCTTGCTTGAAGCGGAGGTGTGCGCTTGGTGAATTTGGAGGAAGGGGACTGTGTGGCGTTAGGTGCTGCACAAACCCGCAGAGCCCTGGCTCAGAATTGGTTGAACTCCACAGTGCAACCGTAATACAAACAGTAAATAAAATGTGGTTAATCTTTCTTTCGTGGGCGTATAAAGCGCTTACCTCCTCTTCCCCCCTGTGAGATGTTTTCTCCTTTGTTTCCTGTTTTTGTAGAGCTTAAAGAGGAGAGGAAAAAAAAGCCAACAACCCACCCTCTTTTTTTTTTGCTTCTTGTCATTTTGTTTGTGTCAAGGTCTCAAAATGAAACATTTTTTCTTCCATCTTTGCGTTTGCTTCCCCAGCCACGTGCCTCCCACCTGCATGGGGGATCCTGCTTCCAGGGTTGAAAAAGAAAGTTGCTCCAGCATGAGGTTGATGCATTGCTTATTTTTATTTATTATATACAAGAAAAAACACATTGCTGGGATTGGAGCACAGGTCAGAAGGCAGCAGCCAAAGAAAGGGACTCACTTGCAGGGTATTACCGTGTTTGCCCCTTCTTTGTGTGGGACGCGGTTGGTTGAGGCCAGGTACATCAGAGCTTGCTTAGGGATTGCCCAGCTGCCTGTCCTCAGCTGGAAGTGCTGCCAGTGGGAAGGTGCTTGGGTAGAGGCTCTGCTCCTGTTTTGTTTCAGGGGATGGAGGTAGATTTCCCTCTGACCTAGCTTGCAGCACATTTTTTGGAAATCAGGAGAATATCCCTCTACATTCTGAAGATCTCTGGTGATTTTGAACACTAAGAGGGAGGAAGCATGTTGTGGTGCTGAGACCTGTGGGAAAACATTGGGGATCCTTCTGTGGGCATATAGGAGCGGCACCCATTTGGCAAATCCAGGGGGACAGATGGGGATTGGGCTGCTGGGCCCATCTGCATATTGGTGGGTTTGGGCTTTCTTTCTTGGCAGCCCCCCAGCTAAGCCCAGCTCAGGTGCTTTCTGAAGTATAGGAGACAGGAGAGGTGAGCACTTGGTAGGAGCGCAGAAAGAGATGCCCCTAGTGCAGAGATGGCCCATGCACTTTTCCTGCCTGCCCCAGCTGATTGCATCTGCGGTTCAAAAGCTCTAGGTCTCTAGAGGGAAAATGCCACCAGCTTTCTTTGCTAGATGGCCCTGACACCACAGATACCTTCCTGTTTGAAACAAGTCCCGTGTTGTACCCCCATGCTACCATCTGTGCCAGGGATGTTTTGCTGGGACCTAGGGAGCCCCAGTGCCAGGGAGGCTGGGGTTGGCTCTGCTGCCAGGCTCCTGGCATGAGCTGCTGTAGGTTGTTTTACTCTAAAACAGGTTTGGTAACTTGTGATGGGCTGGATTTTTACAGGCTTACTTATTTTCCAGATTACTTGTTTATGAGGAAACAGCATGCAGCTCACTGGAGGCATTGTGAGTGCAAGTGCTTGAGTGTTAATTTAGCTCTTGTGACTGTAGATGTTGTGGGCTGGTGCCTGGAAGGTGTTTCCCACGGCACTCTTTGAACATACCTGGTCCACAGACAACTTTGGCAGTAGGTCCTATGAAGCTGGAGATGTGCAGGTTCTCCCTGTGCCCTCCATCTGAGCTTCCACTGGCACCCCAGAGCTAAACCACCAGCCCAACCCAGGGGTTAGGTCAGCCTAACCCAGGTCTCTTCCTCCCCTGGCTTTGACTGTGCCCTGGTTCCTGCCCAGGGGCCTCGAGAGTCCAGCGCCAGGCTCCTAAACGTGACTGATCATTGTGCCCTGGGATGCTGTCAGTTGATCAAGCTGCTGTGATGAATAATGACTTCTTGGGCCTTGGGCAGTCACAGAAATCCCAGCACCCACCTAGCCTCGCTTTCTAGCTCCGTGCTGTTCACCACCATCGATCTGTCAGGCTTTGCTGCACTGTGTTGTCAGGAGCAGCAGGGGATTTCAGTTCAACTGATAGCAGCCTGTGCTGCCTTGGAGAGGTCTCAGGGTGGGATGGGGCTGAGCCAACCTGCTGCAAACCCATCTGGGTTTGCTGGCCAAGTGGCTGTGGGTATCTTGGTGGTCCCAGACCTTTGGCTGAACTAGGAGTCTTCTGCCTCCCTGGGGTTTGGACTATGGGCTTTTCTCCACTGCTTTCCTGGTAAGCTTGAGCATTTTCCTCACACTTAGCCCATCAGGTTGCCAATGGTTGCTTGCTCTAGACCTACAGCTGCAAGTCTGTGTAGAGTCAATCCAAGAAGAGACAGCAGAGATGGAGGATGTGGGGAGGAAGCCTGGTGGGTTTGGGTGGGAGGGAGGAGGCTTGCACGGAGGGGACAGCTTTGGTGAAGGAGTAGGAAAGGGGCTGCAACGGAGAATGCTCTCTTTTCATGCGGGACAATGCTATGTGGGCGGATGCTGGTGAAGAGTGAGGTGGAAGGAAGAGAGGGAAAGAGAGGTTCATCTGAGGACCTTGAGCTGCTTTGCAAGGACCAGCAACAAATTGTAGCCCAGGCTTACCCTTGCGGTATATAGGGGTTGTCTGTACTTTGCAGGAGGGGATGTCTAGGCACAGCCCTGCCCACCCATGCCAGACAGCCCTGGCCAGAGAACCTTCTGCCTTGAAGCCCTCCCTCAGCAGTGGCTTTGAATGAGACCTGAGATAGGGGTGTCCTGGTCTGGTCTGTGAACCAGGAGGTATAAGCCCAGTTTTGGCTGGTGGTGAGGGCATAATAAACTAAGCCCAGACCCTCATTTGGTCTAAATCTGACCCGTGATATTTATGTAAGCATCATGTGGCAGCTGGCATGGAGGTGTGCAGCATGCTGCTCTCCTCGAGCCTGCGAGCATGGTGGGTGAGATGTAGGAAAGATGTGGGCTGCAATGTGAGACCTGGGAATTTTTTCCACACCTCAGCCTTGTGCCTCACATGTAGGAGCCTGGGTGAGGGAGGAGCCCTTGGAGGAATGTGTGAGTCCCAGGACCATCCTTCCCTTCTCCTCCCCTCTCTCCAGCAAAGCACTGTCCTCGAGCTCTCCCGCATGCTCGGCCAAGCCTGGTTCTGCTGGAGGGGAGTTTGCAGCCTCTCTGCTCCTCTGGTCTTTGCCTCTGGAGCTGAGGAGTTGTCTCTGCCCCTGTCTGAGCAGGGGGAGCAGAAGGGGGGCTGGTGAAGGAGGTGGGAGGAGAAGGCAGATTTCCATGTCTCACAAAGGGCACAAGTGATCAGATTCGTGCAACTGCCCAAGAATAAAGAGACTCTTACAGTGCTGGCTGCTCTGACCTCTCTCCTCTCTGCTCCAGAGGACAGCATGTGACCACACAGGGATTTCTTAGCTGTGCTTTGGAGGGAGGCAGTGGTCTTTCTAGCCCCAAATTGGTCTGCAGCTTGCCTTGAAGCATATTGGCCTATTTTTTTGCTAGTTACCTATCTGTTTACTGGAAATCTTGGTACACGATTGTAATTTCTTCTATACTTCTCTTTAATTTCATGTAATTGTTTTGTGGGTTTTTTTTTCAATCTGACACTGAAATGGGGCTGAGAGCAGCAGTGCTTCCAGAGCAGGGACAAAAGTAACCAGGAAACACAGGGCAAGAGAGGAGGGATAGACACCGAAACAATGAAATAGCCAAGCGAGGAGAGACTGAAAGCTCAATAGCACAAGCCTTTGCAGAAATGCTTGGCTAGTGCAGCATTTTATAATCAGCTTCTGTGCTGGGCTGGCCTGTAACGGTAGGTAGTGTGATGGGGGAGGAATGCTTTAATTAGCTGGATACCAGAATTAATTCTGTCAGAATTCAAATGTACATGTATGTACGGATTTATAAATAAACACTTGAAGCTGGATTCTGCTTTGCCCCACAGGCTCAGGGGCAGAATCTGGTCTGGTCTGGCCTGGCTTTTTTTATTTTTAAATAAATAAAATGCTATGGATATGGGCTAGGTTCTGGTGACTTTATCAACTTTCTGCATTTATCAGCAGCCCGTAGGCTCAGGAGTTGCTGGTTTGGTTGGAGTAAGGGGGACAGCTTGGAGGAGTCAGAGCTGCTGAGCTTGCTTGCTTGTAGTGGTAGCTAATTTTCTGCAACAAACCTCTGTTTGCTGGTAGAGGTGATGGAGCAGCTGCTGGGAGACCAGTGGGGAAGCATGGAATGTGCAGGACTAGGGATGCCCTGCCCTTCCTTTTCCTCCATGGAAGAAGGTCTGATAGAGGCAGCCACCCCTCCTTTACCCAGGAGAGCTACAGCCAGCATGCTTGGGAATGGGAAGAAGAGATGCCTGGTCCCAAATACAGAGGGAAGGGATGGTTATTTAAAGGCGTGAGATTCTGGATGCACGCAAGAGTTTTTACATATGTCCCCCAGATGAACTTGTGGAAGAGGTTCCCAGTCCCGAATCCTTTCAGATAAGGACAGCTTTGGCCTGTTCTTGCCAGGGGATCATGGTTGTCCCACTTCTGTCTTGTGATTTGCTTGTGATGGTAACATGAGCAAAGTTCCCACCTCAGAGCAGTACCCTGTCGCTCTGCAGCGGTGCCATCTGTGTAACATGCACTCGAAGTCATCCATTTGCTGGGACAATGCACCAGGACTGGAAAAAAAAATCTAAACATGAGTCAGTTTAATTTCTCTGTTTATTCTCTTCCCCCTACCTGTCCTTTCTCAATTCCTTGGTCTGTGGATGCTCTGGGGGGCCACCTCCAAAGCAGGCTGGGAAGAGCTGAGCTACGGATGGCTCCAGATGAGGCAGTTGGCAGGGAGTGACATTCCGGATGGCTGTGTCTCTCTGAAATAGGAGTAAATGTTGTCAGACCAGCCAACTGTATGATCTGGGGCTTGGGAAGGGCTGATCTGCCCTTTCTTCCCTCCACCTATCTTTCCCCGTGCAGGATCCCCCATTTGCTTGGCATCACCCAGTTCTCCTCTCCCTGCCTGGGTGACCTGGAAGCTTCATCCTAGAGCTGGAGCTTTGGAGAAAGGGAAGGAAAATCCCTCGTATCCTAATGGAGGCAGTGTTTTCCCTCGCTGTACAACAGCTTAATCCAAACCTTCATTTGAACCCATTATTGTGTGGCTTTAAAACCCCATCCCCTGGAAACTAGTCTCCCACTCTCTTCCCTCCCAGTCAATTCTTGTCAGTGGAGCCGAGCTCTGGGGTTTGGTGCTTGGCCACACACAGACACAGATCGATTGTGCTGGGGGGTGTGTTGATATTTTTGTGGCAACGTTTTTTATTGCTGGTTGTGGTTGTTGAAAGTCAGGGGGGTTGGGGTGCGCTCTAACGGGCTTGTGCATGTGGCTAGGGGAGAGAGGGTAATGCGATTGCATCCTTCTGCTCGTTATCCTCTTGCTAGTGGGGGGGTACTGCATCCCTCTCCCCATCCGAATCCGCACGGAGCTGCCGGCTCTGTGGTGGGAGCTGGTTTTCCCTGCAGGTGAACTCTGCGCTCAGACAAAGGGCTGGGGGTGCTGGTGCCTCCCTTTGTTCTCCTCCTGTCCTGGTGCACCCGCCTCCGACAGCAAAAAGCCCCTTGAAGCATGACTCTCAAATGGATGGACAGGAATAAATGCACTATGAGGTCTCTGTCCCCCTCGCAGACCCTTTGGGGACTGGGGGTTCTGTCCTTCCTCTTCCCCTGGGTATTGTGCTAGCCCCTGAGTGATGGGGCTGAGGGAATGATTCCAGCTCTCCTGCCACAGCTGCACCGTTTTGGCTGGGTAGCTGAGGCCTGCGAGCCCTGTTTGGGTCAGAGGTGGTTTGGTTGTAGGGGATGGGGACGGGATCTGCCCCCTACAAGGGAACGGGAGCACATTTTGGGGTTATTTTCCTGCCTCTGCCTGCTGGCAACCTGCAAGACAGGGTATCCAGGCAGGGGACTGGAAATAACGCTTTGTGTGTCATGTGAAGACCACCCCTTGCCAAACACATCTCTCGAGGGTGTGAGCCCAGAAGGTAAAACAACGGCAAGTCCTTCAGCCAAGGTTTTTGTAGTGTTTTACTTAAAACAGGGGAGAAAAAGGTCAGTTTAATTGATCTAAAATCTGGGTAGCGAAGCCAGGGTGTTACCCTAAAGTGGAGATAAGTGGAGGTGGGGGGACCTGCTAGGGAGTTGGGAAGTCTGGGGCAGTGTGAGGAAGCAATCCTGGAGACTCAGGCTTTCTTCGCTGGTGGTGGTACCTTGCTGAACCCTGCTAGCTGCCCCCACCCAGGCGCTTCCTCCCCGGATTCTTCCCAAGGCTGGCTCCTGGCTACTGCTATCAACTATGAACATGGTACTAATCCCCATTTATCAAAGTGCTTTTGCAGCAATGTGATCAACAATACTGAGGTGACGAGTAAAAGCTAAACCTTCCTCTACGTGTTAAAACTGCCCTCTGGAGCCTTCATCAGGAAATGTTCCTCCTTCCCAAAACGCAAGGCCCAGCTTTGCAGGAGAGAGGGAGAGACAGGAAGCATCCGAAAAGACAACCTTCATGCACAGTCTGCACTCAGTAACTGTAGATACAGACATTTGAGGAAAACCTTGTGCTTTCTGAAAGGTGGATGCTGGGAATGTCTGTCAACTTGGGTGGAAGGTGGAGGGATCCAGGGGAGTGGGAACCCATGGGGCAGCAATCCCATCCATGGGGGTGGTGATCCCAGGTGTCCTGAACCTTGGCCCTTCCGTCTGCTTTGCATCTGTGGAGCCCATCTCTTGTTCTGCCTGGTGGAGGGAGCAGCCATTAGTGTTTTGAAGGTCAAGTGGAAGTCTTGAGCTGGCCCCAAGGCGTGGCTGTGCTAGGCGGCAGGTAAGGAGAAGCCACTGCAGAACCAAGCTAGCAGCCACGTTTCTTTGCAGGTGCAAGCTCACCAGGGGATGAGGAGCTGCTGTTCTTGGTCCTTCTTCTCTAGAAAATGGCAGTGCAGTAACATCTAGAAATGGCTTCTCTGGTTGTACCCTGCATGCTGGCGCTTCCCCCCTGCTCCTTGTGCGGCCCTTGGCACATCCCGTAACCTTTGTGCCTCCACCGTATCCTCTTTAAAAGAGGATAATGAAACTGAGAGGGGAAGCAGCCAGTGCTGGAGGCATCTTGACTGCTGGGCTTGATAAAGCACTGCTGGTCTGCTGGAGACCTGAGGAGCTGGATTTTTGAGTCAGGAGATGAAATGCCAGTTGGGGAGAGGGCATCTGACGAAAGCCGCCTCATTTGGGGATGGAAGCTGAGCCTCAAATACAGCTTGCATGCATGAAACGGCAGGACCGGAGCAGTTCCCCTGGCTCCCCAGGAGGATGGAGCCAACTGGGATCTGAGCTGTCAAGCTCCGATTACCAAGTCAAACCTGGAAGATAAATGATACTTCAGGGGCCTGAGATCAATAATGTCAAAGGCTGGCCCGTAATCGGGTGAGATTAAAAACCAATGACAGGCCTCCTCCTAGGAGCAGAAGTCAGCACGTTGAAGGAGATCAGTGGCGTTTGCTCCCTTACAGTTATTTCCTGGCAGTGCCCACATCCAAAACCCACCTTCCTAGGCTGCCCCCTGCAACATCAGTGATTCCCCACCTCAGTCAACATAGACCAGATGCCACAGCTCCCCTACGGTCAGCCCCTCTTCACCGGTCCCCATGCAGCTGGTCTGGAGTGCTTCTGCCCTTGGGAGAGTGGCTGAGGTGAAGACAAAAGCAATGCAGCCTGGTGCTGGCCACCAGCCGCTTCCAGTGCTGGGGGATGAGCTGGGGCTGTGGGAGGCAGAGGAGAAGCTGAAGCAGGAGGTCATATTTATGCTGTGGGTACCATGATGTGCTGTGTGTTGTAAACATGCTGAGCTTTGGGGAGCCTGCTGGGGAGAGGATTTTGGGAAATGAGGGGTGCAGATGACTCGACATTGTCCTGAATATGTTGTTTTTACCTCTATTTATCAATTAACGGGTGCCATGAGCGTTTAGCCACCCGTGGGCAGGAGACAGTCAGGTAGTTGTGCCCATTTTGGGGGCGCTGGTGTTCGAGCTTGTCACAGAGGTGGCTTTTCTCCTGGGTGGGTGCTGGGCAGGGGGCTGTGCCCCTGTGCTTGGCTGGAGTGTGCTTCCCCTGGTCGGCAGCAGCCATGGTCCAGCTGAGGTAGAGAAGATGAGATGGATTTATTTGCAGAAGCAAATTAAAATAAACTCGATTCCCTTTTTTCTGTGCATCCTTAAAGGACTGCACGCTCCATCACAGCTTCGCGGGGCAGGGCCATGCTGGGGCTCCTGTGAAGGGTGATGGGAAATAGGATGTTGTCTCTATTTCCCAAGAATGAGGGCAATTAAAGGAGAAGGGGCTATGCCATCTCCTGCCGCTGCCCCTTGTGCACACAAGGGGAGCTGGAGATGCTGCTTGCCTTTGCCCCGGGCTCCTCTTCCCCTTCCTCCCCACTCCCCCACCCCTTCCCTGCCAGGAAGCCTGGCTTTTGTGTGAAGTGATGCCTCCTGACATCAGCCAGGCGCTGCGACTTCCTCTGCAGCAGGGAGGGTGAGCGGGCAAGGAGAGGGGTGCCACGCTCCCCAAGAGGTGACATACAGTCCTGACCTTGCTGGAGTGCAGAGCGGCAGCACTCAGGGGCAGGCTGCATGCCCAGTTAGAATGCTGCAGGGAGGTGGTTGCCCCCAGCCTCACCAGCGTGGTGGTTTGGCAGAGCTTTGCCTGCTTGTGCTGTTCTGCCTGAAAGCACCACACTGGTGTGTGGCTTCTTGCTGCCTGTGATTCTGATTGCTTCGGTGGCATCTTTGTTTGACCCCTCTAGGGACGCAGTGTCAAGCTCTATATAGCTGAAGCTTGGGCAGTGCCGGCTGCGGGGTCTTGCTCCAGAATCAGTGGCCCAGTGCCACAGAGCAGAAGCAGAGGGGCTCACAGCAAGGCAGGACTGCACCTGAGCTCTGGGGCATCTTGCTGTCCATGCAGACACGTAGCTTTGGCAAGGGCAGGGCGCAGCTTGGCTGTGAGGAGGTTTGCGAGGTGTGGGCTCTTGGCTGCTTCTTGGAAAGGGGCTAATGCAACACATGGGAATGGGCCAAGTGCCTGCCAACAAGAAGCCACAACTGGCATCTTGCCAGGAGCTTGGAGGCCTCACATCTCTTTAATTCAAGATGTGTTTACTGGCAGATGGCATTTTGCAGCTGGCTGGCTGGAAACTACAGGTCCCAGCATGCTTGCTTGCATGTCACCTGGCTGCTGAGCTCTGTCAGGAGCATGGTACCATGGGGATCATAGTCTCAGTGCTTGCTGCTGTGGGGGTTTTGCTGCCATGGGGAAGGGCTCTGGTTCAGCATTGCTGGGCAGAGCCAGGCTGTGAGACACAGGGCTAGTCTTTGCCTGCTGCACTCTTATCCTTCCACCTTCCACCACCCACTTGCTCGATGCAAGACCAGTTTGGCCTTTTTGTGTCACCAGGCTGGGGAGGGGAACTGGTCCTATTCTTACTCGTTCGCAACATAAATATTTTGGTGCAGAGTATGTTGCTGGGAGCTGGGTGTCACGTTGAGGAGCGTGATTCATTCATGCTGTTGCTGCTCGGAGCACGATGAGGCAGCCTTGGGACCAGTCCCAAAGATTTCCTGTGATCATGGCTGGTGGGGAATTCGGGATGTCTCGTTTGACTAAGTCAGAGCCCTCTTTGTGCGATTCCTGCAAGCCAGAAGTACTGTGCCATGCCCACTGTGGCAGGACTTGCCACTCCCAAAATTCAGTGGGTGCGGGTAGCTTGTGTTTCCAGAGGGAGGAAGAACGGAGAGTGAGGCTGAGCTCTGGCTCTTGCCTTACCCAGCTGCTGGCATGTGGAAAAGGTTGCAGGGTGTAGGGCTTTGTGCCTGGTCCCAGACAGTCTTAGCAAATAAAGGTACAAAGCAGTGCCAGTTCAAAACCTGCTGCATGTCAGGTCTTGGAGGGCAGAGTTTTCCTGGTGGGCCCAGCACCGCATGAGCATCTGTGTGTGTTTTAAGAGGGACATGGGACAACCAGTGGGATGCTGGGCAGATGGGTGGGAGCACTGGAAGATGCCTCTCCATCCCTTGCTTCCACTGCTGATGCTCTGCTGACAGAAGGGACCTTTGCATGCCCAGTTTGGTCACCAGCACAGGAGGGGAGGCACTGCTGCACCCCAGGGCTGGCTTCCTCTGTCCCCTTATACATTGCTTCGTCCTCCCCGTGCCACTGAGAGCCAGGTGTGGCGCCCAAATTCATTCTGGCATTCTTTGTTAGACGGTGTTTGTTCATGCTGCATTTTTCTTTTTGCTGGCTTGTTTGGACACGCACTGGTACATTCATGGCACTCAGGCAGTAACGTGAGTCTCTTTCCCATTAGGAAAAGGGCCAGGATTTGGGGGGGGCCAGGAGGGCGGCTTTAGCAGTAGTTTCTGAGATATTTCCTTCTGCCGCCACACCCTGCATGAAAGAGCAATATCCATGGCTTCAGCTGCTATTGCAAGGCTCCAAACGTGTCTCTTTTAATATAGATTGGTATCATTTTGCATTTTAAAGTAAAAACACGCTGCAAGCTGCAGACAGCTGTTGGTTGGCAGCTTTGTTTGAACATCTGGTATTGCTGGGCTGCTGTTCAGCGCTATCTAACTATGGGATTCATAAAGATTATAATCCAGGCTTTCAGATTCTCAACAGCCGTGTTGCAAAAAAAAAACAGGATAGAGAGAAAACCCAGCGGGGAGGCAGCTGAGGGGTCGTTGGTGTTCAGCAGGTTGTGGTCTGTCCCCTCTTGGGTGTGGAGTGGCTGATGGGCTTGCTGCATGTCGCCTTGGCTGCCCACAGGTGCTGATGGGCTGCTTCCAGCCTGCAAAATGCCGGGCACTGGGGAGCTGTAGAAGTGCAAAGTCCTCTTTTTTATTTTTTTATTTTTCCTCCCCTCTTTTTATTTTTTTCAGCTTGTGTGCTGAATCTGATTGAGTCTTATACTCCTCTGGGTGGTGTCTGGTGCTGGCGAGCTAAAGCAGCAGATTCTGCTGTGACTTTGGGTGGATGTTTGTAACAGTTGTCTGCAGCAGCAGGACTTGGTTTCTTTTTCTTTAAAGTAAGTGATGGAGGAGCCAAGTGTCGGAGTAAACATCTCAGCATGTCAAAACCTCGTTTCCAAGAGAAATTGAGTCTCCTTTTCTTCTCAACTGAAAGGTTGAGATAGCCACCTTTGTAAGCCCCATCCATCCCTCTGTGAGTCAGGCACTTTCCTTGGCACCTTTGAGAATTAAGCAGCCTCTAAGCCCCTAACGGGTTTTATAAATCTTGTTAGTTGATCTGCATTTTTGCAAAGCTCTTTGAATCCAGCCTATTGGCACATAAGTCACCTTGACTTTCTGCAAAGCTTTGACTCCCAACTCACTTTCAGGCTGCATTTGTCAGTTGGAGGTGCACAAAAAATGTCCCCCCTTATCTTTATTAAAAAAAAAAAAGCTGCCTGGAGAAATCTAGCTGCGCTCTAGCTGGTGCAAGCCAGTAATAGAAGTGCATATAAACCTGTTCTGCCCTTGTTTGTGTTGATTTAACTTACCAGTACAAATTAAAATAGCCTTGAGTGGTTGGAAGTTTAACTAGATCAGTTGGGAGGAAAAAAATAAAATGGCCTTCAAATCAAAGCAAGGTTTTCTTTCTAGTGCTGCCCTGAGCCTGGAGAGGGGCTTTGTGCTGCCCACGCAGCTGGGCCCCTTGTCTCTGGGTCACCAAATGAGATGCTGATGGGGCACATGGCTGCTGGTCGGTTTTGCACTTATCGGTGGTTTCGTGGCTGGGGCACATGGGTGCACGTGGGTATTGCTGCTGCTCTGCTCCTCAGTGGTATCTGAGTTCCTCCAAAAACCTGCCGGTGCATCCAGATCCTCGGGCTGGGCTCCTTCTGGAGCAGAAATTAGAAATTAGGGGGTCGAGAAGCCGAAGAGGCTGTTGTTCAGAGCTCAAGTCTTCCTGTGGCGGGTGCAGAGCAGAGGTCTTCGAGCAGGGGAGAGGCAGCTCGGCCTGCAATGGGAGGAAGGGTGGAAGAGGCTGGCTGTGTTTCACCCCTGCAGGGAGAAAGCTCTGAGATCACACAGGCCAGCTGGATCTTGAATCCAAGATGTTTATTTGGAAGAGGGAGTGAGGGTTTCTCAATTTTGCAGGGGCTGCAGATGGGGGTAGGTCTTTGCCAAGCGATGGGAGTGGGTCTTTGCAAGGCATCCTGCCAGCCACAGTTTGGGGATGACTGGCTGAGGACCCTGAGATTGCAGGACGTTGGGAAGGTTTGGGATTCAACAGACCCAGACGAGGCTGGGACAACAGCAGATCAAGGCAGGATTGGGGGTGCTGCCAAAGCCTGTTTGGTTTTGTTTGGGGGGGTTATGGAGGGAGCGGCTCACAGAGGATATATCAGAGCAACAGGGGTTGTGTGAGGAGCAGGATTTTGTGATTCGACTGAGTTTCAGCACTGAACAATCTTGCATTTCTGCCCAGACTGCCACCACTGGAGCTGGCTTGTGAGAGCCTGTTTGGGGAAATGATCCAGCCAAAAAAGAGACTGCTTTTTTTTACTGGCTTAATTTTTCAGCTGGATCCATGATTAGGAAGGGGCAGATGTGTGAAAACAGAGACAGAAGAGGGAGAAAAGGTGGTTAGGGCCCCGTAATGTACATGTAAATTGATTGAAACATTGAAGAAACCACAAGCACAGAGCGCGCTGAAGGCGGAAAGGGCAGGACATCTTACACAATCTCTCAGGCTCTGAAAAACTGTAATATCTGGTGAATCCCAGTTGGTGTAGCTGCAGGGCCCGGATTTTATTTTCTGGCATGGCAGGAAGAAAGTGCAAGGCGATGTTGGTCATCGGGGACAGATGTGCTCCAGGTGTTGGTGTCAGTCTGAGGTCCCAAGTGTCTGGAAACGGTTGCTCAAGGCGCTTGGGTCTGGGTGTCTGAAACTTTCTGAGATGTTGCAAACCCCTGTGCTTCCCCAGAGTGCCCCAGCAATTCCCCAGTGCTGCTGCTCCAGAGCCACTTGCTCAAAGGGTGTTTGGAGCTGGGTTGTGCTGAGCAGGGTGGGCTTGTGCTGGGGCCTGCAGCTGGAGCCCCGTGCCGGAGACAGCTCAGCAGCAGGGTGAATTTTAGCACTGATTTATAAGCAGTCCCAAACCAGGACATTTTCCCCCTAAAACCAAAAGAGAGGAGGAAAAAAGCTCCTCCCTTGCATGCCTGGTGGCGGAGAAGATGTGGGCCTTGTCCTTCATAAACATGGAGGTGAGCCCTGTGACCCCTCTTGGCTCTCCTTGCTCCCAGGTGAAGGCGGCCTGAACTGTCCTCCCTCCCCAAAGCTGGCTGGGGAGGGCTGCTGGCCCGTGTCTGTGACCAGGCCTGGGTGGGGATCTCTTCTCCCTCCCTTCCCAGCAGAGAGAAAAAAGATTTCTTGAGCTCCTCGCTGCCCCAAGGGCCTGCAGCCACGGCAGCTCTCAGAGCTGGACTCTCCATCTTGCTCCTGCACCACCCAAAAGCATCTGCTGTCCCCGTGCCACTGGGACACAGCGTGGGAGTGTTTTTCCCAGCTGGATGCTCGCTCTCCTGGCAGATCCGGGGCAGGAGGCAGCTGCACCAGCCAAAGGCATGGGCATCACTGAGGCTCATCTTCGTCCTGTGGAGCCGGCGGCATCAGATGGGACTCGCCTGGCTGCATGTCCTCTTCCTGGCATGTTTCCAGCTCCTTTCTTCCTCTCCTCCCCACGCTTGAGTAAGGCTTGAGCCTCAGGTCTGGCAGAGGCGGTTTGCCCCGCTTTTGCTGCCTCTTGCTGCACTTTGCACAGGGGCAGCTCATCCAATGCTGGCCCATGATCAGCATGGCCTCGCTCCTACCCTCCAACACGCTGCAAAAGTGGCTTCGGGGTGCCTCTGTTTTTGGGGGGCTCATTGCCCATACTACCACCCTGTATCAGGAAGGCTTCTGCCTCCAGGACTTGCAGGGCTGCTGGCACAGAGGGGATGCTTCTGGAGCCTCTGGCCTCATCTCCCTGCTCCTTAACCTCCCTTATCCCCCTCTTACCCTTGAAGCAGATCTTTGTTCCTGGTCAGGGGACACTGACAACAGAGACAGCTGGGCCATGGCCTGAAGTTGGGGTCTGAAAACCATGGGTAGAGCCCCAGACTCCATCCTCCATTTGTGCGAGAGGCATAGCCACAAGTAACCCCTGCAGCAGCGGGGAGCAGGGAGGGACACAGAGGCCCAGGCAGGCAAATTAACATCCTTAAGGTCCTTCTGAAGGTCGCTTTCTGATGGAGAATAGGT
Source organism: Anhinga rufa (assembly GCA_013400875.1). Taxonomy (NCBI): domain Eukaryota; kingdom Metazoa; phylum Chordata; class Aves; order Suliformes; family Anhingidae; genus Anhinga; species Anhinga rufa. Next base: position 28,047 of record VZTV01017229.1, on the reverse strand, counting down.
CCCTGTTTCCTGGCCTTCAGAAATCCCACTGCTGGCCCCACAGGACACAATGCCTCGTATTTTCCCCTTACTAACGAGTTCTTCCTTTCTGCCTGGTATAAACAAGGGGAAGAGCTGTCCCAGGCTGCGGGCACTGGGTCTGCTGGTACGAGGCCGTATGGAGGAGCATGGTCTGCTATGCCTGCTGTCCTGGGGTGCCACAGGGTCGAGGGCTGACCTGAATACCACTGAGCAGCTGTGCGTTGTGGCTCAGGGAAGCCCCTGGCCGCTGTGTGTCAGCCACACTGTAGGGATGCCCTGTGCCGCGGCGGGCACCAGTGATGGGACATGGGGCTTTGCATCCAGGGTAGCCAATGGAGATGGGGCTTAGCCTGATGGTTTCTCCTCCTTGGGGTGTTGAGGAAGGCTTGGAGACCCGGCAGCATCTCACACGGAGACAGGGACAGGCAGGAGGCATCTCTACCCGCTCCAGTGTGAGAACAGGGTGGAGAACTGCTCTTGTGAGCGGCACCCTGCATTCTGTTCCCCCAAGTTGGCACTGGATATCAGCCTCCAGCCCTTTTCCATGAAGCACCAGCTCTCCCAGTGCCCAGGGGGTCCCTTGAGGCTAGCAAGGGGGTCTCTTTGATGCCTGTGCACTGTGTGGCTGCTGCTCACATCCCTTTCTAGCAAGGGCAGCTATTAATATCCCAAAGGCTGTTCCCCTCCCTTCTTCCTTCCCCTGCTGGGGATAAACCAGCCCGATCTCTGCACAGGGAGCACCGTGAGAAAAGTCAAACTCTGGAGCAGCATGTGTGTGCTCCGGGGTTGGCCGGGGGAGGCGAGGCCTCCCGCTCTGGCCTGAGACCTCCCCTCCTGCCTGGTGCTTACTGTAAATGTGTGCAAGATGAAACCCCAACCAGAAAACATTTCCTTCCTGTCCCTGTAAGTGGATCAGCCTCCTGTGAGTGCCACAGGGGCTGTGGGGAGTTTGAAAGAGCTGCTTTTGCCTCGGTCTGGTCAGCAGGAGACTGTGGTGGGTGCTGGGAAGGATGCTTCAGGGGATTTGGGCTGTGGGGATGGGTCCCCTCGGGCTGTAGCAGTGTAGGATCTCATGGTTTGAGATCCTGTTTTTGGGGGGCATGGGGGTGCTGTGCCCCAGAGCCACATGGTGTCAAGGTGCTGGTGTGTTTGCAGGTAGGGGGATGCTTTCAAGAGGGATGAGAACAGCTCGTTATGTGGGTTTTTCTCAGAAAACCAGACAGCCAGCAGCAGAGCGGAGCTGGGGAGCAGGAAGCCTGCGAGTGGGAGGCATGGGGAAGCGAAAGGTTGTGCTTGCCTCCTTGGTCCAGGGCTCTCGGTGCATTAAAATTCAGTTGCTGTGACTTCAGGCCCGTATCCAGCAATGTTCCGGGACATGGGTCTCAATGGGGGCCCTTGATCCCAGTCCCTGGGCTGAGCTGCAGGTGTCTGGAGCCATTCCCACAACAGGCATCTGCCCTTCATGGCTTCCTTGCTCTGGTTCCACCTTCCTCCTCCTCCTCACCCTTCCTCCCCCTAGTGCTCTGAGCTGCTCCCTCCGTTCTGGCTTTCCGGTGGCTGCAAACAATGTCCTTATTCACTCAGTGGCTGGGATTTGGCGGTGAGGGGAAGGCCTGGGCGGAGAGGCGAAGGAAGGAGGGAGGCAGAGAAGTGAGTATGCCTGTCCTGGGCCAGCCATCCAGCTGTGGTTAAAGGCACTGTGTGAGGCAGTCTGGCTCTCTGCTCCCCCCGGTTTCCTACAGGAACAAGGACTGTGTGCTCTTGTGGTTTGTCCACCTGCCCTCCTCTAGTACCCTCCAAACCCATGGCCAATTTCAGCCCAGTTTATTGGGAATTAACATCCTGCGAGCATCCCGCAGGTCAGTGTGCAGGGACATGGTTGCTCTTGCTGGGGGAATGGCCCTGAAGGATGCACAACCCTTATAAGACATCAGAGAAGAGCTGCATGGGCTTCATTTCCCCTGTGAACACAGTAAGGCTTTTCACTGCTCCCATTCTCATTTAAAACCAGAGCTACTTGGTGGGTTGTGGGGCACCTCCCTGGCTTTGGTGAAGCTGCCAGGCTCCTTCCTGATCCCACTGGGAGTCGGGCAGGGGCTGGCAAGTGCTTGAGACTCTGGGGAAGGGGTGCTGCAGGCTCTCCCCTGCCAGCTTTCCCTGGGAGGCACGCAGGGATCCTGGCCATCCTCAGAGCAGGTGAAACCTTGAGGCATGTTGCGGGATTTTGGTGCCCTGGTGCTGGCCTCAGGGCCACAGGCTGCTGGGGTTTCAAAGGGGGGACGAGGGGAGTGCTGGGCTCCAGGCCGGGCAGGGGCGTAATCCACTGTTATCATGGGCTCAGCAGCAACTGCAGACTTAGCCCTGTCCTTCAGGAGAGGATAGTGGTGAGGCAAGCCTGTGACAAGCCAGGGAGACATCTTGCCCTCAGATTTCTCTCTGCCTGGGAGGTCTTGGGTGGGTGTGAGCTTCTTCCCACACCCTGGTGCCCCCCTTTGCAGAGGTGGGTTGCCCGGCTGGCTGAGCTGGACCCATGCATGTAACACAGCTGACACTTGGTGCAGCCCTATAATGACTCTTGGATGAGGAACCCAGATGCCCTGTATCATCCGAGCTGTTAAAACTCTTTATTACCGTCTTTTCTGTCTTGCGGCTGCAAGGATTTAATCTTGCAGAAGTTCTGCTCTGTTGGGGCAGCCCTGTTCCCCCGCAGATGTTGACCCCCTGTCCCCTGCCTGGGGGGGTGGATGTGTCCCACACTGGAGCAGCTGCTGGGAGTTGTGGCCGGTGCAGAGCTGCCTGCGTGCAGTTTTGGGGGGGATGGACTGGGAGGTGCGGTAAGGTGTACGTGGGGCGAGGATGGTTTCCCCAACAGTCGTTTCCTCCCAGCAAGCACTGGGCTGATAGCGATGGTCAGTAAACCTCTCCCCGGCCTGATCCCACAAGGAACAACTGTGTGCATCCTCCCTGGAATGAGACCTTGCAGCACTTGCTTTGCTTCCCACAGAGATGGCCCTCCAAATAGCATTTCTCTCCCAGTGTGTGACCTCGCTACCCCAAACCCACCCGCCTTGCCATGACTGCTCCTCGGGATGCACCCTGCTCCGCCGGCGGTGTGACTCCTGATCAGTGAGCAACGGATAACCTCTGCTTGTTCCTCCTTCCCCCTTTGGCGGTCCTGCTCCCGCATGGGGTTGATGCCCACAACATGTTTGCAGAGAGTCCTGCTAACCTCCTCTTAGGGCTCAGCTTTCCTCTGCCTCCTTTATTTTTCCCATGAGGAGGGGGGAGATTACTTGTAACTCCAGCAGAATAACTGCCAGTCCAGAATAAACTGCTGGTCCAGCGACTAGCCCCATCTCGCTGGGGCCTGCAGGGTCAGGGTGGACCAGTCACTTACCCTGCCTGCAGATTAACTTATTAATTAATTAGACTAGTTCACTTTCAGCTGGTGTTGGAATACAGAGCATTTTTGGTGGCTGTTTTGCAAACTGGTGGTGTGTCTTTGAAAAGAGAAACTGGGATCACGGAGTTGCTTGGAGCCTGGGAAGGGTGCCTGTAAGGAGGGAGCTGCAGCTCTCTCCAGCATCAAGGTCATGCATGAAGTATGAGAAATTACCCTGAGAAATTCTGATCCTGGAGGAGGAGGAGTAGTTCATGACTTCAGAAATACCAGATTTGGGAGGGGATGGAAGAGGAAGGGATAGATTTTCCTTTTCAAAATACCTAAGGAATTCAGCCCATGCTGCAGAGACAATGATATTTTGCCCCTCAGTGCCAGAAGGGCGTACTCATGTGTTTTGTTAAGGTTCCAGTTGCTGTGGGTGAAAAGCCGTCCCATCCCACTGCAATCCCAGGTACATAACAGTTTTTTAATCACCCTGAAATCAAGAGAGTGGCTCAAATGTAAGACTTAAAGAAAATGCTGCATGTCCTCTATTATCTCTGATTTCTGTGGCTTTAGGTTGGATTCTGGTCACTTTTTCCAGCTGTGAGGCACTATTAAATTAGCTTTTATATATAAAAAGTTATTTATAGATATATAAAAAAATACATATATGTATTTTTATATAATATTTATATATAATACACATATATATGTGTATGTATATATGTATGTGTATATATATATGTATGTATATGTATGTGTATATTTGTGATTTCACATAATTGCTTGATACCAGGAGCAGAGCACCCTGAGGTTTGTTACAAAACACAAAGGTTGGCAGCTCTGCCACAGCAGCTGCAGGGTGGCGGGAAGGGGATGATGGTACGTGCATGTCTGGTGCTGTTTGGTCCATCCCTTGGGGATCCCTCACACCGGTGGGGGCTTGCAGGGGGGGGCTCTGCCTGCCTGGCATCTGGCAGCGATGGGAAACCCTGCTTTCCACCTCAAGAGCATCCCAGTGGCACTGGGGGGGGACGAGCAGGGGCTGCGTCAGGGTGGCTACATGTCGGATGCCTGATGCTTACACCGGGGCGGGATGGGGATTTGGCCTCTGCCTAGCGAGGTGTGAGTCTTGGATCCCATCCTGCATTTTGTCCCAGCCCTGCTCCAGCTGGCGGCCAGGGGAGGCGGGCAGGGGACCTGGCTGCTCCTGGGGCCCCTGCCAGACTCAGACGTCCTCCTGGTGGGCTGGTGCAGGGTGGGTCCAGCCGCTCACAGTGGAGCCAGCGAGTCTCTGCCAGCAGGGAGGGAGGCGTAGGAAAGCGCTTGGTGCGAAGTCTTGCAATGTCTTTTGGCTCTTCAGCTTGGAGAGCAAGAAACTCAGCCTGCATTGCAAGACCTGCCCTGGCTCCCGGGCTCAGTTTCCTGTAAGCAGGGATGTGGGGAAGGCATCTCCTTCCTTGGAGCGGGTGTCTTTCCCATCAGTTGACTACCATTTCAGTGGGGAAATTCCAGCCTGTGGATGCTGGGGCATGATCCAGAGCCAGGTGTACTTGCTGTGCTCCACACCAAGCCTGCACAGAGGGATATTGCAAACCGTGTTTTCAGCCGGCAGTGTTTGAGAGCAGGTTGTGTTGACGTACACCTGCCTGTGCTGCTGCTGCTGGAGCAGGTTACTGCTGGACCTAAAACCCTGGCTGAACCCTCAGAAAAGCCACCAGCAGCCCCGTGCCCTGGCCTGGCTGTTGGCACAGAACCTGGGATGCAGTTCCTGCCTGTGCCCTTGGCTTTCTCAGGGCAAGTGGTGTTGCACCTGCTCTCTGGAGCTCAGTTCCCACCGTATTTAACCCGGGAGCGGGTTGCAGCCTCAAGGCACCACAGCAGCACAAATAATGACCCTTTTACGATGAAAAAAGGAGATTTTTAATATGTGCATCAAATATTTCTCCGTGTGGATGCTCCCACCTATTCAGCTGGTCTTAAAAACAGCAGCAGTGATGCCCTTGGATACTTGCAGGCCCAAATATTTCTGCATGCACACTTCCCCTTGGACCCTGTTTCAGTGGATGTGCTGTCTGTGTGTCCATCTCCATGTGTATGCGTGGGTGCAACTGTGAGTGGGAAGCCCGTTTTTTTTAGCTCCTTGTTATTATTAGTGGTAGAAGCCCAGCATCAGTGAGGCTGGACGTGCCTGAGACCTTAAGAAAAACAACAGGAGGGAGGAGGCTTCGCATTCCTGCTCCCAAATTGAGTTGGAGGTGACAGCCTTTCCATGCAATGCAATTAATCCTGGCAGTGCCTCTGCCACCCTCCCCCTCCCGCCTCATCCAGGAATTAATTACTTGATTATAAATCCCTGAGCAGCGGTTTATAATAGCAATAATCCCCTCGAAATTCATCCTCACTGCCGGTTTCTTCCCATCTCACCCCCATCATTGAAAGTCTCTAACACTACATCTCTGTGCCAGGCAAAGCCATTCTCCTCACCCCACTGGTGTGGTGGCTTTCCTTTGGGATAGCCATGGTAGAAAAAAATTAGTTGATTTTGAGGGGTGTTGTGGGAAGTCCTGCTCTCAGGGATGGAGCCCTTCTCTCATGGGTAGTGGGTTTCATCCTGGCCAGGGAAGCGCAGAGGAGCGAGGCACTCACACTGATTGCTGGGGATAACGTTTTGTCCCAGTTATCAGGCTGATGGCCCAGGCCCAGCCCCAAGGAGTGGGGGCCAGGGGCTGGCAGTGTGGTGGGGGGAGGTCCTGTTCCTCCTCTCTCTGTCCCACCCGACTACACTGATGCTGGCTGTGGGGCTTGTCACGGAGGCGGGGAAGGGAGAAAGGATTTTGCGTGGCATACAGGGGTGTGAAGGGGGTAGCAGTATCTCAAGGGAGCCTACCGGCGATGGGTGATGGGCCTCAAAACAGTGCTGCCGTAGTGGAAGATGAGCCTCTCCATGTCCCCCCTGGGGTCCCCAGGGCTTGGCAAGGGGCTGCCCCCATCCAGGGGACCCAAATCGAGGTCCCCAGCTGATAAGGCAGCCCAGCACATATGGCTTCTCTCTATGGCCGTTGAAATAGTGAGGTTTCCACTTCCACCAGCTACGTGGGGGCTTTCAGCTCGGCAATGGCATCCTGCTGGCAAAAAGCCCTGTCCCTTCCAAACTGCATGGGCAAAGCTGGTGCAGGCGGCACCAAAGCTTCCCAGCACATGTGGCCACCAGGCTCTGATGGCTGCTTTTCTCACCCATCTCTGCAGAAGATGCTGATGAAGCAGCAGGACCGCCTGGAGGAGCGGGAACAAGATATTGAAGAGCAGCTCTACAAGCTGGAATCAGACAAGCGGCTGGTTGAGGTAATTGGTGCTTCACCCTGCTGCGACCAGCCCCAGAGACTGTCACCCCATGGCGAGATGGGGACGGGTTCCTAGGACACAGGGGCTGGGTGGGCAGGGAGCAGGGAGGACATGCAGGGGAAGAGAGCCGGCCAGACCTGCTGTCTCCATTCTTCTCCTGGCAGTCGTACTTTTGGGAGATGAAATGTGTTTGGGGCTGCCGTACAGCCTCGTGGGTCCTGGGGTGAGTTGGGAGGCAAGGCATGAGGCTGTCCTTAAATATCAGGTGCCCTTCCCTGACTCAGTTCTGCACAGCCTTCCCTGGGCCACTTTCTTCATCTTGTGAGTGGAAGGGGAGGGTCTGGAGGTGGGAGATCCCCGAATAAACCACTGAAATACCCAGGAGGTGGAAGAGATGCAAGCCAGTATTTTGCTGGGACACAGGTAAAACAAGATCAGCTCATGGTCCTTAAAGCCCCTTGGCCTCCCAGAGCATGGAGGGAAGGGCTCTGGAGAATGGTGTGACCCTGGGGTGGGGATGAGGACAGGAGTGAGGATGAGGATGGAGATGGGAAAGGGCATGAGGATGGGGCTGGGCAAATGATGCTTTGATGAAAAATCCAGGGAGCACACCTACCTCAGTGGCATGGCAGGTTGTTGCTTGGCATTAGCTCTCCAGAGATCTGAAGGGATCTGCTGGGTTAGTCAAACCTCCACAGTGGCAGCTGACTGCAGGGTTTGGTCTGTGTGGGCATTGCAGGAGAGCAGAGCTGTGGTGCAGCTCTCGGGTCACACCCACCCCTACTGGGGAAAGGACCCAGGTGTCATGGGGCATCATGGCAGAGGTTGGAGGGTGCAGAGGGGCTGACACTGCTCCCCTCCCACAGGAGAAAGTGAGTCAGCTGAAGGATGAGGTGCGCCTGCAGTATGAGAAGATGCACCAGATCTTGGATGAGGACTTGCGGAAGACCATGGAGATCCTGGACAAGGCCCAGGCCAAGTTCTGCAATGAGAACGCAGCCCAGGTCCTCCACCTCAACGAGCGCATGCAGGAGGCCAAGAAACTCCTCAGCTCTGTCCAGGTCATGTTCGACAAAACCGAGGACATCAACTTCATGAAGGTGAGATGATATCTGTGCTGGGGGTGGGAGAGGGCCAGGGAAGGCCTGTTTGTGTAGGGAGCATTGCAGAGCAGGCTGGGGGCACTGAGGGGGACTTGCTTGTGCCTCTGGACGGCTCAGCAAGGGGGGGAAGGGGAGGAGGAGCGGGGCAGGCTCAGTGCTGGCCTCCTACAAGATGATGCTGCAGGTAGAGATGGGGCTGGGGCAGCCCGTGCTGAGGGAGAGAAGGGGCTTGGCACCCTTGGGCAGCCTGTCCCCTCCTGGGGGGCCACAGAAGGTGACACTGAAAGGGGAGGTGGCTGCCGTGACAGGGACTGTCCTTACTGACCAGGGCTTCTCCTTCCCCTCCTAGAACACCAAGTCTGTGAAAATCTTAATGGACAGGTAAGCGTGGCAGGGCAGGCATGTTCTGGGGGAATGGGGGCTGTTGTGGGGGCGGCAGCAGCATGATATCGGGAGGAGGAGCAGGGCCAGGGATGCTGCAGGGAGAGGCGTGCTCCATGCCTCAGTTTCCCTTTGTATCTGGGAGGATGAAAAATTCCCTCCCAGGGGCACTGAATAAAGTCCTTCCCTTGGACTAGGGGAAACACGGTGGTGTGTTTGTGGAACAGCAGAGCTGGGACCCAGCACCCCAGCCAGGATGGGACCAGCTGGGTTGGAGCGCAGGGCTCAGTCTAGCTCTGTTCTCCTTCTCCAGGGACCGGGGTTAAAGCCAATGCTAGCAGAGCCGGGGCAGGCTGGGGTGGTGATGTGGGAGGATACAGGGGCTGCGGTAGGCGCGTGTTGGCACAGGACATTCACAGCAAGGCTGGATGGGGAAGGTCCTGCCAGGAAGGGACTGGCCTATTGGAGAGGGCTGCCTCCCCACTGCCCTCAGTGCTGCCTCCCTGGGGAAGGGATTTGGCCCTGGGAGGGTGCAGGGAAAGGAGCATGGGGGCTTCCTGACTCTCCCTGGAGTGTGCTTTGTCCCTCATGCCTCTCCTCTCTGCCCACGGTCCCAAACAGGACCCAGAACTGTACAGGTGGCAGCCTGCCCCCACCCAAAATCGGCCATCTCAACTCCAAGCTCTTCCTGAATGAGATCGCCAAGAAGGAGAAGCAGCTCAGGAAGTTGCTGGAAGGTGGGTGAAGCCTGAAGGGGGATGGGGCAGGGACAAGGCACAGGACCTTGCTACCTCCTGTATCTGTAGCTGGGTGCCCTGCGAATCCCAAGTAGAAGATGGTGAGGAGAGCTGTTGGGGTGCAGGGATACCTGGGAACCCCTCTGTGGTCAGCAGGGTCGGTCATGAAGATGCCATGAAGCAAGCTCCTGGCTCTCCCCAGAATGTTTCCATTGGCTTGTGAAACAGCTGTGTTTTGGGGTGACACAGTGAGGGGGCTGGCCATCACCAGGAAAAGTCAGTGGAAAGATGAGGGTCAGCGTGTGGGCAGGGGCAGCCAGGGGCTGGTGTGGTCTCACAGCCCCAGCCCATGCCTGCGAGCAGACCACGTCCTGTGGAGGCTTCCCAGCCCTCTCTCCTTGGGGATTTGGGTTTGTCACCCAGGCTATCCCGCTCTGATCCTGTTATGGACATGGTCACGAGCTGTGCACAGGCTCAAGCCTGCACACATGTTTGCAGAGCAGTGCTTGGGGCCGCTCAGAGCCTACAAGCAAGGTCACAAATTCACCTGCGTATGGCTGTGTGCCCAAGTTGCTGCTGGTGGGGCAGGCTGGGGGACCTCCTGCTCGCGCAGGGCTGGAGTGCGGGTCTCGGGGCTTTGCTGCAGGTTTGGATCAGCAGCCAGAGCACCCTGGAGCTGTGCCATACCATACTTGACACAGTCCCCCTCTCCTGTTCCCCTCCGCAGGTCCTCTGAGCACCCCTGTCCCCTTCCTGCAGAGCATCCCCATGTACCCCTGCACTGTCAGCAACTCCGGCGCGGAGAAGCGCAAGCACTCCACCGCCTTCCCCGAGAGCAGCTTCCTCGAGCCATCGTCTGGGACTGTGGCGAGCCAGTACATGAGCCAGGGTGCTTCGGCTGGCGAGGGGCAGTCCGCACAAGCCATGGTGCCTTGTAGCTCCACGCAGCACATAGTTGGACTTCCCAGCGGCCCGCAGCCAGTGCACTCGGGCTCTGTCTTCAACCCATCTCACTACCCCAACACCACGTCATCTCAGCAGTCCGTGCTCTCCCAGTACGGTGGGCGCAAAATCCTCGTCTGCTCTGTGGATAACTGTTACTGTTCCTCCGTGTCCAACCACAGCGGGCACCAGCCCTACCCACGGTCAGGGCACTTCCCCTGGACGGTCTCCTCGCAGGAGTACTCCCACCCACTGCCACCTGCCCCCGCCGTTCCCCAGTCGCTCCCAGGACTTGCCGTGAGGGAATGGATTGACGCATCCCAGCAGCACGGGCGGCAGGATTTCTATAGGGTCTACGGCCAGCCGTCGGCGAAACACTACGTCACCAGTTAACTGTTGTACTCTCTGGAGAGTCCTGTTCAATGACACGTTCGGAGAGAAAAGTCTGGTTTGGTTTGGCTTTTCTTTCCCCCCCGCCTCCTTTTAAATCAAACCCAATTTTTTCCCCACCTTGCACCCCTCCAGGATTTTGGGGAGGGTTGTTCTCTCATCTCTCTCTTTTTTTTTTTTTTATCCTTTTAAAATGAAATAATAATGTTTTTTTTTTCCTTTTAATTCCCTTTTTTAATTTAATTTTGGAAAGTCTTCCCTGCCCCTTGCTGGGAAAAGATGAGGGAGAAATTACTGAGAAGAAATTGATGGGGATTTCAGTGGGGCATCTGGGTCTGTGTGTCACGTTCTTCCTCGCTCCTCTCTGCCTTTGGAAAACTTCAGAATGGCACCTTCTCTCTTTCCATTTCTCCGAGTTAATTTTTTCTGGTTTGGTTCAGTTTTTCCCCTTTCCCCACCCCTCTCTTTCCCTTTTTAAAAAGAAAAAAAGAAAAAAATCTATCATTGATTCAGTATGAAACGATACTTGTAGATTTTGGGTTTGTTACCTTTTTTTTTTAAAGGCTGATTATTTTTGTGTTACAAGGCCATTTCTCATGCATATTGGCATTTTTTTCCTTCTTTCAGAGATTTGTAAATACACAATGGCAGGAAATTTAATGCACAAAAAAAAAAGGGAAAAGAAACTTTAAAATAAATAAATAAATAAATAAATAAATAAATAAAAAATCTGTTCTAGTTTTCAGGAGGGGAAGAGTGGCCAAAATGCGCCCCCCTCCTGCGTATCGCTGATGCAACTTCCTGTAACAAGCACTTTGTATAAAAAAAAAGTGGACTTCCTGCTATAAGGCACAGGTATTTATTCTGTAACCGATTTTAGAACACACACACACACAAAAAATATTCAAATAAATGTGATCACTTAGTGCAAATGCCTCACTCTGCTGCAGCTCTTCCCCTGGGAACTCCAGCTCTGGTGGGAGGCTCCCACCTGCTTTCGGAAATATCTGTTCCCTGGGTCCTGTGGGTGCCTGGCCAATGGCGGGGATTTTTCTGTCAGGGCTGTTTTGGAGGGAGCCACATGGGGATGGGGTGGTGGCGGGTCCCGGCTGGGGAGGGGGTCCCCACCAGTGCCCATCTTGCACCCCAGCCCCATGGGGAGGGATGCCGGAGCCATGGCTCTCCAATGGCTCCCTCCCGGCCAGTGAGGATGTGAGTCAGGCGCAGAGCCAGCCGGGCTGCATCCTGCCTGCGGCCTCCAGAACAATCCCCATTGTAGGATGGGGATGGGGACAGGGACAGCAGCTTTTCCTGCCTCTGTCAGCTTCCACCATACTGGCCATGCTGCAGCCCCAGCACCCAGCCCTCGAGGCTTCATCCACATCTAAAGCCCCACTGCCCTGTGGGGCTCTGTGGGTGCTGGCAGCACCCCGGGCTGGCTCGGGGACCCTCTGTGCTTGGCCGAGGCTGGGAAGGGCGAGGAAGAAACCTTTGGCCAGGGCGTGCAGCAGACCTGTGGGCTGGCCTGGCTGCGGCTGTACTGGGGTGAGCTCTTCATCTGGGGAAAATGGAGCTGACTTCATAAAGCAGAGCGGCGTCTTAGAGGCATTAGGGTTTTCCATCGCTCTCTTCAGGCTTGGCTTCCTTTATTTTTTTCCTGGTTGCAAAACGTCTCTGGTTTCATTCTGGTTTGGATTCCCCCTGTGCTGCTTCAGTGGGAAATGGGAAGGGGAGAGAGAGTCTCAGTGAGCCAAAACCAGGGGAGCAGCAGGTCCAAGGAAGGGGGACCCTTGCACCCACCTCCCCACATTCCACCCTGAGGGGGGCTGCAGCGAATCCCTCACAAATGGGGTCCCCTTTCCAGGCAGTGCTTGGGGTGGGGGCAGTACCCACTGCCCCTGTGTGCTCCCAGCCACCCTCTGGCTCAGTGCCACCCTGCGCATAGGGTGCAGAGGGCAGCGGCTCTGCCCTGCTCTTCCCAGCCCTGTCGTGCTCAGATGCTTCAGGAAACACCCAAACCATTGGGATATTTGTTTGTTTTTTTTTTTCTTGGTCACAAGCAAAGTGCCCCTGGGCAGCAGGAGGGCATGGGATGCTCCCAGCCTGTGCCACAGGGACCCCGAGATGCCTCTACCCATGTCCACATGGCTGGGGGGGCAGAGCCCTGGTGCTGAGGGGGACACTGAGACAGGGGTGAGATGAGTGACATCCCTCCCCATGGAGGGGGGCCCATGAGTGGTCCCCGATGCACAGCTAGGGCCACCCCCCACCCCAGGGTGCTCCCCAGCCGTGGCCCCTATGTTTGGTGCCCCAGATTTGTCCTTCCAGCTGTCATCATCATCATCCTCCTCTTCCTCCTTGGCACAGCTGCCTCCTCCTGTGAGATCGGGCAGCTGCTGGCAGGCATTAAAGCACCTGTTGCCTATAGATGGGGGGTGGTGGTGGAGGTGCAGCCCCTATGCTGCAGGGTGACCCCAGGGGGCTTGGGACATGTCCTCACTGCGGGCCACCCTCACCCTGTGCCTTTGCCAGAGGGAGCAGCCCCAAAACAGTGGGTGCCCCTTGCAGAGCCCCAGTGCCACAGCCCCTCCAGCCCCCCCCAGCTGGGAGGAGGACCCCAGCATTCCAGCTACCTGCAGCATTGTACCCTCAAACCCTGTGAATTGCTGGTGGCAGGGAGGGAAGCGGTGTTCTCCCCCCACCGGGGTCACCCCCTGAGCAGCGGGAGGAACGGGTGCCCTTGGCCCAGTTGGGCTAACGGTGTCCCGGGCTGCCATGCTCAGCGGGGTTTTGTTGATGGATGGCTCTGTCCAGGGGGTGGGAAAAGCAGGGGGAGCAGAGGCACATCCATAAACAGCTCAAGTTGTGAATGGAAAGAGATGGATTAGGAGCTGGGTGAAAACATGTCACACGGTGGAAAGAAAAATGAGCAGCTGGGCCAGACCAAATTGGTGTCTGATGAAGGACATGGGGCCTGGTGGAAAAAGGATCCAGGGGCCGGCGATACTGCTCAGGGGAGGCTGATGGGGAACAGCTGGAGCCGGACATGCACATCTGGCAGAGCAGGGTGAGAGGAGAGGCTGTGGCACTGATAACCACTGTGTCTCTAGCCACCTCACTCAGCTCATCCCTCAGAGCAGTGCCTTGAGTGGGGCTGATGCTTCATTTTCAGGTTGATCCTGGGGAGGGGGGTGACAGCACTGTGGCCCATCCCTTGGCAGGGATTTACCCAGCAAGGTTCAGGCTCTGCTGTGCGGAGGGATCCTCAGGTGGAAGAGCTGCTGCCTCTTCCTCTATTTGCATACATGTAAATAAGCAATCAGCATAATGAGGGTGAATGCAAACCAGGCTTTCAGTTTGCAACCAAGTCCTATTTTTAACCTTGGAAAAGGGTTTTGGCAGGAAGCTGCAGGCCTGGCTCCAGTACCTGTCCCCATGTCCAGCTGTATGGGTGATCACACCCATTCCTTACCCCAAAGCGCTGCTGACCCCATGGCCACCAGTGGGTCAGTGCTCGCTGTGCTCCGCTCCTGTTACCTAAGGAAACAGGAATCTCACATCTTTGCAGAGATATGGACATCATGCCCTGGCTTGCAGGAGCCTGTTCAGGTAGTTCTCCCACCAAGCAAGCCCCTGAGTCCTGCTTCGAGCTGGGGTGTGTGCCCAGGGAGCCCCCCCCAGTACCCCAGGAGTGAAGCCCCATGCTTAAACATGAGGAGTATATTTAGACAGCATCAATTTAAGTTTGCACATCAACCTTATAAATATGAAAGCCCATCTCGGCGAGATGTTTAAGATACCTCATCAGCCCCTGGAAAATATGCAGGAATATTAATTAGCCAGATTTGGGTACTATCTCATAACGGATAAATGAAGAGACTCGCTGCCTAAGATGAATCACTAGCGGCTCACTGTTTTGTTTTGGTTTGGTTTGGTTTTTTTAAGAAAAGTGTGTTTCTAAGGTAATTCACTCTTTTTAACCCAAGGCCTGTGGAGGGACTCAGAAGATGCAGCCATGCCGGGGCTGAGCGGGGTGGGACACCTCAGTGTGCCTCTTACCTAGAGGAGCCCCCAAAGGCTGCTCGTGTAGACCTCCCCGATTCATCCCCAGCTGGCTGCACCACCTCTGGGGATGGAGGAAGAGGTCTGGAGCCCTGACCTGGCCCAAGATGGAGGTGGAAAGTGTAGCCTTAGCTCCTAAAAACTTATTTTTGACTTGCTTTCCCTGCCACTCTCCATCCTCCCCTCCCACCCTCCTGCTCCATTCCCCCCGGCTGCTTCATTCTGTCCAGCCAGGCCAGGCCAGGAACTTCCTGGTTGCTGTAGAAACCCAGAAGAAGGACACGCTTCAAATGAAAATGCCAAACAAGACGTTGCTTTGTGTGTGCTCGGACAGTGCTTTGCTGCGCTGGGATGCGGCAATTTCAGGGTCCTTCTTTTGGGGCACCTGTGCAGCCAGGGGAGGAACTGCAGGGCTGGCAGAGGCTCCCTGCCAGCCCCAAAACCTTGCCTTGAGCAGTGAGCAGAGGCTGGGGGTTTCCAGGGAAGGGGCTTTGAAGGTGTCCATCACCCACAGGGTGTTCAGAGCATCACTGGACCCAGGGATGCAGCAGCCATTGGGTTTTTTGCCAATGTTCCCAGCTCTGGCAGGGTGCCAGGGCACCATCTCCCCACTCGGCTTTAGAGATGAGGCATCCCTGGGACCCCAAGGGGCACCACCAGTTTGCAAGATTTTTGGGGTGGCAGAACAGTTTCCAGCTGGTGGGAAGGGGCTCAGGGCTGAGCAGGGGACAGCCCAGCTGGAGGTGGCAGAGGATGGGGAGACTGACGCAAGCCTCGAGGTCGAGGTTGGATGGCTGAGCTGATGGGCCAGACAGCAGAGCTGTGCTCCGTGGGTGCAGGGAAGGTGCAGCAGAAGAGGCTGATCGGGATGGTCCAGCCGGCAGCTGCTGCTGCCCTGGGAAGCGTTGGCTGGACCCTGTCCCTCGGCTCCCCTGGCGCGTGGTGGCTGGCGGGGCTGGGGCGGTGCATGGGTGCGGGGCGCTGCCGGCTGCTGGAGCTGCCATTGTTTGCCTTCAATCAAGATGTTTCAGGCAGAATCAAAAGCTCCAACTGGGGAAATCATCATCACAAAAAATCTTGCGCCTGCAAAATAGGTCAAGTAAGACTCCAAAGAGAGAGAGAGCGTCTGATCTGCATTGCAAGGAAGAATAGCAACAGCTGTGATCTCCAGTATATATGGATGGGCTGGGGGGGGTGGGGATAAATATATATACCCATGCATATGTATAACCGCTTACAGCTGTTGGGCCGTATGTTCATTAGGGCCAACTGTTTTGGAGGCAGAGGGATCAGTGCTAATCAGGAGAGGGAGTTTATCATCACATTCAGACGCAAAAGTGTCAGAAGCAACTGCAGCCCCCCTGCCCCACAGCCCACACCAGCTGTGCCATGCTGAATGTGCCCAATTCAGCGTGTCGTGTACCCCCCTGGCCCCCACAGGGCTGCGAGAGCTGCAGCTCCTGCCCTGGCTCCAAAAGCAGGCACGAGCCATGGCCTCAGCCACCCTGCCTGGTCCCAGACCCAAGTGCTGCCCCTGGGTGCAGGGGGGTTGCTGTACCTCAGTTTCCCCATTCCTCCAGACCAGCTCTCTGTGCCCACACCACCGTCCTGGCCACTCATGACGTGGCACCCTCAGTTATCCCTGTCCAGTGCTGGCCTCACAGGTGCCGGCTATAAAAATTATCTCAAAATACATATAAATCCTCCTGTCTGACATCAGGGAGAGTGATGGAGCTGGGGCAGGACAGCTGGCTCAGCCACCCCAAGATGCTGAACTTTGTCTGGTCGGTCGGGACCCAGCAGTTGCAGGCTGGGGATGGCACAGTGTCTCCAGCCCATGGGTGATGCTCTTGGCATGGGGGGACCCACCCTCCCCAGCAGTGTCTCCCTTGGCACACGGCACCCCTGCTGGGTTCCCTCCATCAGCCAGAAAGGCATTAAATCTTGCAGGCTCCAGCTCCCATTGGTAGCACAAAATAAAGGTTGCAAAGCCAAGCAGCAAGGACAACTTCTATTTAAAAATACCTCTCATCTGGATGATTTATTTGCAGGGCGTTCCTGCCAGCTCCTAATGCAGCTCAGACTTGGGGCCTAACCTACCTGACAGCTTCCCTTCCTTGTAGGATTATTTATTCGGGGCTGCATTTGGCTGCCCAGCCATGCTGCCCGTAGTGCTGTGGCTCGGAGCTGTGTGGTCACGGCATGTTTGCAAGCAGAGGGGATCCTTCCAACCCTTCCTCTTCCGCATGGGATTTTTTTTTTTCCTTTTCCCATTAAAAAGGATACAGATATTCATCTTGGTCAGCTAGCTAACTAGGAAACGTGGAGGGGGCACACCCCTCCCCACAGCCTGTGCTGCTACCACAAAGCCCTTTACAGTATCCTCTAGCACGGACACAGCCCGACTGTAGCTTTACAGGAGTTTTGCTTCCAGTCAGTGCTGGGAAGGGAAATAAGTGAACAGATTGCAATAAAAAAATCCAACAAGCCCAAATTTAGCCAACTGAGCCCAAAGCTGCTATTTAGCCAGGAGCCAATCACAAAGCTGCAGTGCAAGCTTGTTTCCACTTAAACATAACAAAATAAAAGAAAATTAAAAAAGCTTCAGTGTAGCGCCTGGGTGGGTGGGCAACGGGGCTGGAGCACCCCCATGGCCACTGGTCCAGCTGCCCCTTGCTGACATGTGCCCCGGCAGAGCATGGCTGGGCTGGGGGGGATGCCCATGCACCGAGAACGTGAAGGCTGAAATCTCTGACTCTGCAGCCGTAGATGATTGCTCTGATAAAGGCAGTCGTCTGGGGGTGTGAGGCTGTAAACAACAGGGAAATACTGCTCAAAGAGGAACAAAAATCTCAGTGTTTACTTCTCCTTCAGGCTGTGGATTATTATTTTCTTTTTTTCCCCTCCCCACACCCAATCCGCTCGGTTCCTTACCCTTTGGGGAGCACTAAATTCATCATGTGAATGTAAAGCGGGGCTTGTGCAGGGAAGGGAGCTGCGGTTCGCTCAAGCAGATGCATGCAAGGTCACACACAGCCTCACCATAAATTACAGCATGTCCCACCATAAACAGCAACAGGAGAGGGGAATCGCGGTGGCTTCAGGGGCAGGGGGCCACAGGGGCTGATACATAACGTCGTGACAAGTCAAACAACTCTCAGGGTGTTCACTTGCCAGAGAAATATTTTTCACATCCAATCCATTAGGCAAACAAGATGAAAAAGTATTTCCTACTTTGCTGAAAAAATACCAGGACTCAGTATAAAGCGTGCCTTAGAAAAAAAAAAGAGAAAAGAAATTAAGTGTGACCATCTATAATGTTTTTTTTCCAGTGGCTCTGACAGCATTCCAGGCATCCTGGCCGTGCAGGGAGGGAGCTGATGCTTTAAAGAGTTCTAACAGTTTCTCACTTTTTGGCCTATCCGGTGTTGCAGGAATGGTAATGAGTCAAATTAGTTGGAAACAAACAAACCCAGAATTCTCTTCCCTCCCTTGAAACCGCCTCCAAACCCCGCTTCACTGGACCAAACCCATATCGTTTGCTGCTTTGCTTTTTCCCCTTCCCTTTTCCTGCCAGGTCAGTGGGGAATGTGTTTTGTGACACACCTTTTTTTAATGTATGAAATTATTTTTGAAACAAGAAGATCTTCCCAAAGTTTGCCTTTCTCACTGGCTGGCTTTTCTGATAGTTTTGGACAAGTGAAAATCCAAAGGGAAAAGGCTTCTTCCAACAGTTTTGACCACTTCCAGTACCGGCAACTGTCTCTGATGGGGAGACAGAGGGGAGTGGTGGA
This sequence comes from Anhinga rufa, assembly GCA_013400875.1. NCBI lineage: Eukaryota > Metazoa > Chordata > Aves > Suliformes > Anhingidae > Anhinga > Anhinga rufa. The sequence continues at coordinate 9,887 of VZTV01017229.1, read as the reverse complement.
AGAGCAGCTTCGCAGACTGACTGGCGGCTCCTTGGGTAGAGGCAGTCCTTGACTGACTGATGGAAAATGAGCCTGTTGAAGAAAAAGGATCACCCCCAAACACGTTGTCTTTCTACTAAATTTTAATATATATTTTTTTTTTACAAAGACATCTAAATTATACACTGAGTAACAACATAACCAGATATTGCAAATACCCCTTTTTGGTGAAATTCAAAAAGGGAACATAAAAGAGCGAGCTTGTGTGGACCCAGCCGGCCCAGGGAATGCAAGAGCCACCACCTTTTGCTTTTGCAGAAGAAAAGAGCCCTGTGGGGTGGGGGTGGGTTTGAGCAAGCTGGTCTCATCCCAGTGCACTTAATAAAACAAGTCTGGTGATCAGTTATATTTTTGACAGAGAAAAAAAGTCAATAATGTGCAAGAAGCAGTACTGGTAGGGGGAAAAATGGGAGAAGGCTGCATGAGGCTTTGGCAAGCATTCTCCAAGGGCAAGGAGAGACAGTCTCTGTGGGAGCTGCAGCGTGGGGCATGGCCGCAGCTGGAGGAGGACATGAGTCCCCACACTCAGTGCTCTTGGTCGGAGCAGGGGCTTGGACCCACGTTTCCTGATGTGTCCTTGGAGAATTTCACTTCTCCATCATCCCTCCCCTCCAGAGAACACAAAGGGGCAGGAGAGGCATCTTTCATATATTGCAAAGGTAAAACCAGATTTAATTATGTGAAAGTGAAGGAAGACAAACTCCATGTGGGAGAGGAATTAACCCCTGCGACACGCTGCCCGAGGCCTGGGGTGGATCTGTCTGTCAGTCCAAGCCTTTAAATCAAGGCTGGGTGTCTTACTACCAGAGGTGCTCTAATTCAACTGCAAGTCACCACGCCAGTGGGGTGGCATTTAATGGGCTGTGTTATGCAGGAGGTCAGGAGAGAGGAACATAACGGTCCCTTCTGGCTTTAAAGACCTATGAATCGATGCGATGTGTGGCAGAGCTCCACCCATACCAATGAGACAGTTTGCTTCCCCCGAATTTCACTTAAAGGAGGGCAAAGCAGACAGAGTTGGAAGGACAAAGCCTAGTGTATGCAATTACCATAAACCAAACAGGAGCTGAAGGGCTGGGAAAGGGGTAGGGGTTTCACCGAATGTGTTTTGGCTGGCCCCAGCCAGTTTTACAGGTAGTATTTAGCCAGGTGCTGCTGAGGGACAAGTCAGATAAGGAGCAGCAAGTGAACAAAACCTCAAATCCTTTTACATTTTCAACACATTGATGCACAGAGCACATTCACAATACAAGGAGCATTTACAGCCATCACTGCAGGGTGATTTACTTAAGTTGTGGTCAGTTTAACCCTCCACCTCCATCCTCCCAGCACAGCTCGCTCTATCACAGTCTTCCTCTCTTACTACCTGGCACAGGTATACCAAATTAGTCAACTGGATTACAGGTGAAGCTCTGGCCGTTACAGATGCACGCAACCAATATGTGTAGGTAGCTACACGCAAACATAAGGGATGAGCCAGCAAACACTTCTGGATCCTGAGTTCAGTAAGGCAATTTTTCCTTCCAAACTGGAGTGATAGGAAAATTACTATATATTTGTTTTATACACATTTTGAAGTTTAACCAATGTGAGCCTAAAAAACCCCCCAAATTACCCTCCCGGATGCCTTCTGGATCCAGAAAGGTAACTGTGGCACAGGTGGGGTGTCACAGGGTAAGTTTGCCACTGGTAAAAATGTAGGGAGCAGGGAAGCACCTACTCAAGTCCCTTGCAAGTGAGAAGGATCATCGCCCGAGCCCCCCAAGGGGACTTTTCTCTGTCCTGCCTGGGCCAGAGAAGGGGTACCCAAGCATTTCACTCCACACCTGGCATGCAGTGCGGGCAAATCCAAAGCTCAGGATTATCTGCCACAAAGCTCTGAAGCTCTGCCACTCAGCCAGCATAAAGCATGTCTTCAGGAAAGGGCTGCAATTCTTTACAGTGCTTGCATCAGGCAAATGCACTAATTTCAAGGAAAAGGCAATGCTGGGATGCATGTCTCCTCCTTGGGCTGACCCAGGAACATGTGGTGCTCAGATTCCTGGTGTTCCTGATAAGCCAATGCAGCTGCATATGCCACTGAATAAGCCATATTTAAATGAACATCTCTCCTCATTTTACGACTCCTTACTTAATCCATGCAAAACTGGAGCTGTGTCACTTTGTGTCATTGGCGATTGCTTAACAGCTCACTTAGGCCTGCTCTTTTCCCCCTCCCAGTCATCCGGTTTTTGAAGCAAGGCTGTGCTACTCTGGCATGCATGTCCTGCGTCAGTGCCGGAGACAGATGCACTCAGAGGGTACTGACTCACGGATGCCGGCAGATTAAAGTTGGATTGCTAAAGCAGTTGCTGTCCCAGCTGTCCCTCTACCCCCAGCCACAGCAAAGACAGCTGAACTACATGTAGATCAACCCCATAACTGCTACTGTACATCCCGATGTATGGGGGGACCTGGAATCAGCCCCAGATGATTTTAATCTGCTGGGCTGTAACACGTTGGCAGCCAGGGGCTACTTCACATACAGTGCAGATGTTTCTGCTGTGAGGTGAAGACATCCAGGGGAAGGGAGGAGCAAAGAGCTGGGAGCTCCAGGGGTGTCAGCTGTCTGCCTGGGTCCATGAGGCAACTCGCTGACGCATGGTAAAGCCACATGCTTTAGTACACACAGCTTTCCCCATACTGTCTGCCGGTTGCCTCCAAGAGGTGGAAGGGGTAATGCAATCCCTAGTTGTTCTCTGGCCTTTTGCAGGCAGGCAGCAAACAAAGCTGGCAAGCAGGGCAGTGGGATTATTTTACCATCTGTGCATTAGAAACTGGCCCAGGAGTCACCAAGCCCGCTTCATGCAGGACATGGCTGCTTTGGTGTGCTAATGACTCCTGCTCACTGTCAGCTGGGGCTAGATTTGAATCGGGGATGAGGAGGTGAAAAACACATTCTCTCATCTATTTCAGCAACTGCATCCTTTTAGAGGAAAGTCAGTTTGGGGAAGAATGAATCCTCATTTTTAAAGAGTGATTCTCATCTGTTGTTCATCAGGCTCCTCACCCTCCACCAGGACAATCCGCAGCTGGCACCGGGCTGGGAGAACATCTGGCCCATGGCAGCCAGCCTGCTGCGAGGCAGCCCCCCAGAGTCCTCTGAAGGGCTAGGCAAGGCCTGCGGAGGAGGTGGGGTAGGAGAATATATTCTGCACATTTCAAAAAGGAAACCTGGGACCTGGTATCTCATTCTAGAAAGTAATCATGGACTTAATTGCATTTTGCTGCAGAGTTGCCTTAACATCAAGGGAAAATCAACAGGGATTGTTCAACATCAAGTCTAATCTCACATACAGAACTTACTGAACGTAGGAACCACGTTTTTGCTGGCTCAAGGTGAAATGTTGGGCTAAATTCTCCTTCATCTGCGAGAAAAGCCCTAGGCATGCTCATCCTGCATTATTCCAACTGCAAAGAGCTTCAGTTACACACATATAACCCTTCTCTCCCTTCTACGGTGGTGTCGCAATGCAACAGTGACTCGTTATGATCAAACTCCTCTTTTATGGCTATAGGAATATGTGGAAGTCTTCTACCCTCATTACACAAATGTCTCCTTAGCAGCTTTATTTTAAGAAACTACCCACAATTGGTAACACAACCATGTTTTATCTGTCACTGAGGGGAAGCTGTGACTCACACCTGAGTGTGTCCTCAGCAACCGCAAACCTGCACATATAGGGCAGGTCCTACACATCTAAGCAACTACAGTAACTCACAACTCCCTCTGCTCCACACTGAATCACAGTCTTGCTTCTGCTTACAAACTTGCTTGCTAATCAGACATTTAATACTATTTATGCATAGGGAGGAAATATATAATTCCTTTATTGGGATAAAAAACGATACTAAAGAGCAGATCAAGTTCCAAATCCAGCCGTAGGTTTTAACCGATGTTGTTCCCTTTTTTACACTTTTTTTTTTTTCTTTTAACAGCTGTAGCTGTGCACAGATGGAAAAACATTTGGTCAGAAAGCAGCAAATTAGTGTTTTCAGGCTAGAATTCTGCTCCCACCGCTCCTCCATTTCCATGCAGCTCAGAATGCTTTATTTCTTCTTAGCATTGACATTTTTGCACACCCAATTCATGCCATCCTTCAGACAGAGAAAGGTAATGTTAGTCAAGCAACGGGAAAAGGAATACCCTAATCCCACCCGCCTGCCATTCTGCAAGCACCATATTCTGCCTCCTCATCTAACCCCCTCCTGCCCTCTGCACCCAAGAACACTGTGGGTAAAATAACAAGTGCTTCATTGCTCGGTAGATGTTGTCACACAGAGGTCATTATATCTTTCATCTGACCATAAAAAGTATCACCATCTCATCATGTCGCTATGTGTAGGTCCTTTGAGGAAGGATCACTTTGCAGTCAAGGTACATCAGTGGCAGATGAAGGCTCAGTTCCATGTTCAGCTACAGATGATTTGTGTAACCTTGGGCAAATCATCTTATCTTTGAGATCGTGAATTTTAGGGGGCTATTTGTTATACAGTCAGCTCCCTACTAAGAATATGACTCTAATTCTCTGCTCAGCTGCAAGTCTTGAAATCCAGATCCATGAAAGCCACTTAAATAACTGTATCTGGACCCTGATCCCTGTGCCTCAGTGCCCCAACAGAAAATGGGCCTGAGTGGTCCCACAGGGGTTCAGTGAGATTAGATGTGGTCACATTTTAAGAGGCCGATATACTCTTTAGGGTACTTCTGTAAAAACATGTGTGTGACATCTCTGACCACTGCAAGCAGGACAGTAACACTTCTGCCATGAATACCCAAGTCGTGAGTTTATTGCTGGGATCCCAGAATGGGATACACTTTGGAAGGGCAAAGCGACATTTTATCTGCTCCTGTCACTTATCTGTTGTGAGATGTGCAGAATGGAGTGCAAGATGCACAATCTCATATTTGTGTCCCATCAAATCCACTACCTCTACCCTGCCTACAAGGTATCTCTGCTGACAGGGAGGCTCAGGGCAGAAGGAAGGCAGGTAGGGTTTTGTGGATGACAGGAGAGTGGCACATCTTTGTGCTTGGAAATTGGGCAAACATCAGCTTGGAGTTGTGGAGGGGGAATTTCACTGTATTATGTTCAATGGTCATTTTTGGACCATTAAAACAACAGTTAGACCCTAAGAAAGACCAGAGCCTTTGGGCCAGCATCATTGCTAGCCCCATGGTAGCAGTGTTGCTGGCTTCCTATGCCCTTGTCCCCAGACTGCCAAAAGGCTGCTCCAAGGACAGACTGCCAAAGGCACTGCACAGCAGGCCCTTCAGGTGAGCTGAGACCACCACCGTGACTCCTTGTTGCCCCTCAGCCACAAAGGTGGTGGCCATGTTGGAGGGGAGCTAAAGAGTTAAGAGAGAATAGAGGGAGTCCTCAGGCTTAATCAGAAGCAGAGAGGTTCTCACTTGAAAGTACCAATTCACCTTGATAGCTGTGCTATGTGACACTTGTTCTCTGAAGGGGAGCTGCAACTTTTGAAATCAGCCCTTGTTGCTGCGTTAAATAAAGACTAAGCGAGCCCAGCTTGCGCTGGGGTGCACATGAGGCCCTGCACTAATAACACTTCTAACTCTAACCTCGGGGAGGGTTGATGTCTCCAGTTTCATTTATTTATCTCCACAGCAGAGATCAGTGTAAAACAAATTGTCTGAAATCCTCAGAGCAAATGGGAAAAGACGAGAAGTAGATTCATTTTAAGGCCCAGTAGCTTTGTGTCTTCCCCTTTCAATAACACTGATAACCTAGGTGTAAAACATGTAATGCCTTAAGCAATCAATAGCATAGTTTAAAGCTTATCACTTCAGAGAGAGGGGGAGCTAGTGATTCCCAGCATGAGGAATGCCAGGGCTTAACAATGGGGCTAGGAGGAGAGGTGTCAAGCCTTTGGCTTGATTGTGTGCTTTAGAAATCTGCATGATTGCCTGCAAAGAGTAAAAATAAATAAATAACTAAAAATGCTCCCACAATGATTTCAGCTTCCCCTGCCTCGGAAGCAATAATCACATTCGCACACATCATGGCATACAAGGAAAGGAGAGCTCCTCATTCATTTTGAATGTAGGTTTATTTGCTGAACCAGAACAGCTGAGACAGCTTAAAGTAATAAATATCAGCTGACACCCTCTGCTATTCAGCACAGTAATCCCAGAAACAATACATCACTGCAAAACAACAAACACACATCCTATCTTCTACCTAATCTGACCACAACCTGAATTCACAGTGATTAAAACTCTGCCTGCTGCCATTCTGGAGCTCAGGAAGGGGAAATACAGGCCATTTCAGCACCAGCGTGGTGACGGTAATAAAGCAGAGTTTATGATGGGATTTGCCATGGCTGGAAGCCTGGCTGCATCAAGCATGTAACGAGGACAAAAGAATGACATAGCAAAATGCAAGAGGAAAGGTGAACTCCAAACAGGCTTGAAATATGTAAGTAGGTCACCAAACTTAAAGCAGGAATAGATTTTAAAAACTATTTTAGCATGAGTTAATTGACAGGAAAAAAATCACATTTGATTGTAAATATCTCCCTGCCTGACAGTGATAAAGGGAAAATTAATATGCTCAGCTCTACGTGCGTTGTATCAAAGAGGTATGTGTGAGACACCTTCCTCATCTTCAGCCACATCTGTAGCTTCTGGTGCAACTTTGTTGGGAGGTATGTGTTCTGCAGTGTCCCCAAATGCTTTGGAGAATAGCAAATGCAATGGAAAGCAGAAGAAACTAAAATTCTACCTAAGGTTTGAGCAGGACAGAGGGTTGGTAAGATAGAGAAATCCAGGGAAGCTGCTACAAACACAAAGCTGCTATGGGGAAGGCACATGGGAAGGAGGAAACAGTGCTTGAAGGAGTCAGATCCACAAGGAGTCCACTGTTGTCATCCTTTGTCCCTACATACTCCATCCCTATATCTGCATGCTTAAAAGATGGCTCTGCGCAGAAAGTACAATCCCTACAGTAACATTTAGATCTTGATAGATGTCCTTGTGCTGCTTTGTTGAGACACAGAGACATTGGCAGGTACTCTGAGGATGGAGACGGATACAATATTTGTATTCCAGCCTCAAGTCAACCCTGGGAAAACTTAGACAGGGAAAGATTTCAGATCTTTCAGCTTTTCCTCTCTTAGTTCCTCAAAAAGCAGCTAGTAAACTTTACCAAAGCAAAGAGAGAGAACTCCAGGGAAGAGGATAATGCTCCTTGCAAAGAAATGCTGCTCAGCACAACCCCGCCTTGCTGCAGTCACATCTACTATTGTGCCAAGGGAATTGTACTCTAATGCCCTTTGGGAAAGGACTGGTAGAGCCATCCCCAAGAGAAATAAAAAGTCCTACTTGAGATTAGCCCACTGCTTGCTTATTCTCTGCATTATCAGCCTTGCGGCTATGGGAGTGAAGTAATCTGACTTCAAACACAGCGCACAAGGCCCTTCCACCCCATAAAAAGCCTCCTGATTTCTGTTTCCCTGCAAGCCAGGGATCAGGCAAAGCCACAAACTTGTGACCCCTAATGTGACCTTAAGGACAGCAAAGCTTAATCCTTTCATGTAATCCTCTGTCTGCCATAACAAACTGGGTCAGGCAAGTGCAAAATTCTCCATCTCTAGCATTTTTGGTATGCGTTATTTTAACTGTCACTTTCTTCTCCCTCTGCTCAGCTAAGACTGTGCCTTCATTATCTGTCATTTCTTTGCACTTCCAGTCATCATACAGGCTGGCTTTTACAGACTCCTGCGCGTACTTTATCCATTGTTTTTTGCCTGGTTGCAAGCTCTTCTTTTGTCCTCTGAGACCTTGTACCCCTTATGCAGCGCTGTAGACTCCCTCCTTACCCTGCTTAAAAATCACAAGACTTTTGCACTGTAATTTGGAAACATGGTTGCTTTTCCTCAACAAGCACCAGCTCTGCCTGCCCCAGGAGAGCTGCAGTCATCAAAACTGGTTTTAAATCACTTTTGCAAGTAGCCCCAGAATCTTGTTACAATGTGGAAGATCCCCATCTAGCCTGCCCAGGCTAAGACAACTTTAAGACAAAACCTAGCTCTGAGGATACAACATTGCTGGGGGGTCCTGTTCTGAATCTTTCCCTTATGAAAGTGCTAAAGCATCAGTGTAACTTGCTAAGCATCAGTGTAACTTGGGGTTCATTCTCAACTGGGTTGAAACAGCCAGGGAGTAGAAGGCGGTTCAGCTCTTCCACAGTCCTTTGGGCCAGACCAGCTCTAACATAAATTAGAGAAGTTCAGTGGCTACTCTCAAGTTCCACTGGCTTTTAATGGTCTCCAGGGGGCCATTATGCTTGGGAGACTCTGGATACAATATGCTGCAGCATCATTCTGACTTGATCGGAGACTCTTGCTTCAGACAAGAAACAAGCCACAGAGCATGGACCAGTCCAAAGCCTTGAGTCATGTTTAATACACACCCTAGCCCCTAAATGACACCTCCAGTAAGAAGGCAGGCTGCAAAGCATAGGAGTCCTCCTTGCTTTCACCCCACCCTGGCCAGCTCGGGTGGAACATATATAGCTTTTGCACACCAAGGACTACAATTGGAGATCTGGTCATAAAACACAACACCAAGACAGCCTACATGGTACCAGAGAGCTGTTGTGACGCAACAGTTCCCTTCCCTTATGTTTCTCTGC
>VZTV01017227.1:316-12358 GCA_013400875.1 Anhinga rufa | reverse complement strand
CAACAACAAAAAACCCACCCAAACATTAAGCATAAATATGTTTTTTTATAACTGCAATCACATCTGTAAACTCTCCTGACAGTCAAATCCTACTGCTCTTGGGATGTTGTGCACCTTCAGCATCCACAGATCTCAACTGGAATAGAAAGTGACCAGCACAACACAGGAGCGGATTCTAAATATCACTGTGTCAGCCGGTAGACTTCCTACCAGCTTTTGGGTCACTAGTTTTAGCACAGTCTGGCTGTATTAAGCAATCCACATCTAGCATAAAAATTCTAAACCCAAGTCATATTGCTAGCAATTTTTATTAGAGTTTGATAACGTGGGTGACAAGGTGGTTTGAGAGGAATGACAACGGCTGATCTTAAAAGCTAAAAAGTATTGATTGATCTAGAAAGTATTAAGATGTTTGTTCTTAAGAGGCATTGTAATGTGCACAAACATTAGAACTAAGAAGCACAGTAGGAAACAATCTTTTCAGAAAGATTAGGTTTTATTTATATACAATTCAGAACATCGCAGAAATTAGCTGAGTACCTAACAGCACTTCTCTCTACATTCAGTTTTTACTAAAAAACCCAAACAAACCCAAAAAACCCCACACCACAAAACCAAAAAAAACCCCAACAACCCCAAACCAAACCAAAACCCAAAAAGCAAAGACCAAAGAGATAAATAAAAATTTAACATGCCTACAAGTGGTCCTGTTCTTAAATTAGTTCACAGCTATGTGAGAAAGGCAGCATTAGTTTATAACACAGGTTATACATTCCACATGAACACATTTTTTATTATTATAATTTCCACAAAATAGAAAAGATTATTGTCCTACAGTGAATGAAAACTGGCCTTCTATTCAGTTTGTCAAACTCAAGTGTCTTAAACGCCAAATGCTGACTTAGTAAGAGATAGCTGTCTTATTCATCCACACTAAATTGAAATATTGGGTCAATACCTTTCTAGGTTTTTTTCTGCTAAACAAGCTGTCTTCAGATACCATCTTTCCTTTGTCTGCATTTATCTATACAAGGTGTTAAGCTGATTAAAGTGTGCTCAATGCATAATGCTAAATTTAATCACCCATAAAATTTGGGGGTGTGTATCTAGATCGAAGCTTCATAACCAGGCCATTTCTCTGCCACAAATCAAAAATCTCAGTTCTAATGCCCTGACATGGTGAGATGAGAACTTCAGGCTGTATCTTACCTCTATGAAAAATCCTTACAGAAAATCCATTTGGTGTATACCCTAGGTATTTTGTTCTGCTGATTCTCTCCCTTCAGCAAAATGATTATTACTATCCATACATAACCAATCTGTTTCACAGGGACAAAGCCTATGTTCCTTTCACTTACCTTTTTCAAATTTATTTAAATGTTTTAAAAACCAAAATGACTACTAATTCTCAATACTGAAATACAATGAAGAGAATGCTCTACTCTCTTAAGAAAGCCAACTCCAACAGTTATACCTTGAAAAGACTTGGTTGTGCTTTGAAACTTTACATAATTGTAACCAGAAAGGAGTTTTTCCCCCAACAAAATCATCATACTGTACTACTGTCACAATACTGCAGACATTTTTAAGAGCAGCACTTATTACTGCATGTAGTTTAAGTCAAAACCAACAGGAATAACATTGACTACAATGAAACTAATATGACTACCAGGCATTATGGACTTGCAGGAGAAGAAGTTTAGTAAACTGAAAAAAATTTCAACTGCAACCTCAGGTAAAGAGCATGGTATTTCACCATACTACCATACCCTGAAATCTTACAATTGTCACAAACTCTTCTTTGGAGCCTGTTCTCACAGCCAAACTGAAATACAAAAACTTTTGCTCAGAATGAGGCAGGAGATAAGAAGGTAGCACTATAGGCAATTTTAACATGAAATATCAAAAGCTTTTACCCTCAGAAATGGCAGTTTACCAAGGCCTCATTGGCTATCTAGTTGGCTAGATTTAGATGTCCAAGAGCTCACTGTGGGAAGCTTCGAGGGTAAACCAAAGGCTCCTCTACTTAGCCCAACCTGTGCTCAGGCAATACAATCTAAAAGCACAATTGGTAGCAAACTGTGCCATCACACTGCTTGACTTTCTTCCAGTTGATACAGAAGAAGTTTCTTTCACCTGGAAGAGACTGAAATGGAGCAGAATCAGAAGAACGGGTCTCCAGTCTCAACTTAGACTGAGCTTTATGGACTATCACTTAGTCTGAGTTATTCAGAGTCAGAACCAGCAGGGTCAGTTCAACTGTTAGCTTACTTCTGTGAGAAACGAGCCAAAGCTCAGCCACTGTAGCACGTTAACGATGCCAGGTGTAAGATGGAATTGCATGACATCTGGGAGGTACCGATGAGGGCTAACCTTGCCCTAAAAATTGGTCTCCTCATACAACTTCCTTGAAGCGGATGGTATAGAGCAGGAGACTTAACACATCAATGCCACAGAGAGGGGAAGACCTCTTTTAACTTCTGCTCCCAGCTGCATAATCCACTCCCTCCCTTGCCTAGGCGCTTGATGCTTGCCTGACAGCTGAGTGAGCCAATTTAGATCGCTTATCAAACATGACATTATTTATTTTTGCTGCGTTGACTTTTTGTCAGAATAATGAACTAAATGTGATTGTTGGGGCAGGTAAGTGCCAGAGCTGTCGAGAGGACAAGCAGCAGGAGTACGTGGCCAGGAGAAAGGTATGGAGGTGATATGGGCCTATGTCCCTTTTTGTAGCAGACTTGTGTTAGATCGGTGTAACCAAACCTCAATGTGTATTGTATTTTAATCTCCTTCCCTTTGCTTGGGCTACTCCTGCTCTTCCCTTGCAACACTCCTCTCCGTAGCACTTGCACAAGTATTCATGCTGCTGTCTAGTGAAACAGGCCAGAAAACTGATCAGTTAACAGAAAAATCCCTAGCCTTTCACTCCAAAGCATAGCACCCTTTCTAACAAGGGCTGGTAATGCCAGGCAAAAGTAAATGAGAAAGCATGTTTGGGATTCTCAAACACTCAGTGGAGGTGGCTACTAATGAAGAGGCCAAGGAAAACTAGTTTCATTAGGCTAAATTTAGGGCCTCTGAATGAATGAGACAAGTATGTCTCCCGCAAATGGCGGGCAAAAGGCAAGCCTGATGTGACCAATGAAAAAAAAATCACTGGCCAAGTAGTGTGGTTTGGTCAGTAAAAACCAGTCTTCTTACTATATTGTCAAATATTTTGCCAAACTAGGTAAGTCATCCCCTTCACCTTTTGCCAAGAGTACAGGTTTATGCAAGATCATGTCAGGTAAACAGAGCTCATCTCAGACAAAACTCAGTTTGTGAGAAAACAGAAATGTCTCCTGCAAATCCGTAAGCAAGTGCCATGAATGCTACTTTCTTATAACCAAATCCATGACTGTTCAAAAGCAAGGTTTTCATAGGATCTTTTTTTTAAGTCACATAGGGACAGCAAAACTTTAGTCAATAGCTCATTTTTAAAAAAAAGAATTTGAACACTAGGTCTTTTTAAAAAGTGTCAAAGACTTGATTTGTCAACACTCCCATTACCAAGCTTCCCTTGTCCATTGCCACTGCTAATCTAATGCTCCAGATCACGTGCGCTTAGTATTAGCAGAGCTTCTACCCAAAATACCTCACACAGCTTTCAGTGGCTGACCAGCTAAAGTTGCCATGTCTCGGTGAAGTCTTGCGGGAGTAAATGCTATCACTCTGTACGTCATTTAACTCAATACTTAATTACTGCTCTAAATGTCTGCGTGGGGAGCAAATATGGATTTTAACAATGCAGTTGTCAATTTGTTCACATATGAAATACAGTAATTCAAAGGCAACGTGGATTTAAACTTAGAAGAAAAACCTCTAATACTCTCCACAATCAATAAGGCATTACAGGCAGAATATTGACTTCTTTTTCAAATTTATCCATACAATCAGGCATGCTGATACGTTTTCCAATATATGCATAATGGGGTAGGACAAAAAAGAGAATTTTATCCATGCAAATACAAAAAACGGAACTAAATTACTTTTAGGGTTGATAAATGAAGAATTCCCTTCTCATTACTCAAAAGAAAAAGAAAAAGTCCTATACTAAATGCTGTGGAGCTCAACATCTACAACAAGTAACAGCAAACAATTATTACAATTTTAAAGGGAAAATATAGTTAAATTACCAGCAGTTCATGGTTGCATTTGCCATCCCACCAAGGGCATGTAAAAAACCTGGACCAGACACTACAAGACATACTCCTGGCCTAGAGAAAAACAAACGAACAAAAGGAGGTAGTGAGAAAAAGAAAGTGAGCACAAGGAGCACCAAATGAATCACCAACAAAAATCAGTAAGATACTGAAATATAAAATATTAAAGTTTTACTCAGGTCATCAAAATGCATGAATGGCAAGGGGTTTGTAAGAAGGACTAGATAGACATGGGAATCAGAAATCATTTAGCTGTATCAACCCAATTGAAAAAGCAAGTGAACAGCTGTTATGTGCCACCCACAGAGATGGTCTGCAACATATGCAGGCTCATCATAACACAGCCCCTTACTACTTTTATTGCATTTACTCCATCATCTGTCATTTGTTTATATGGAATTTGGTAAGCCACTTATGTTTGCAGTTTTCTCAACTCCACCTTAGCACTAGATATCAATGAAGAAAGCTCACAAAGGAAGTGCATCTGATTCAACACAAGTTTTATTATAGTTTAATTCAGGCAGAGGCACTTGTTATTCCAGATGATGAGACAAAAATGACAATTCTTAACTACTGAGCATTATTTAGTAACTTCACAGACTCTTCACACATCAGAACAAAAAAAAATCATCTTACTTCCAGATGATTATTCAAAGGAAGAAAAAAAACCTACAAAACTTTAACACAGGTGTCATGCTTGCAGACAGACTAAGGAATGATCACCTGCATCATCGGGTCTGCAATTGTAAGCAAGCAGTCACCAGATGTCTACTTTAGAAAAGGATCCACGGGATACCCAAGAAGCACACCCCACAAGTCACAGGCCACAGAATGCTTCCCCAACAACACTAAGAGGAAAAAGCAGCAGCAGAGAAGAGGAAAAGCCAGTATTTTGTGTGAGAAGCAGCACAGGGGAGACTGGAAGGCATATGATCAGTCTCTGTATTGATAAGGCGTTTGTTGAATAATGGGCCCAGATGGTGAGATTAAGGTATAGCAGGTCCATCAAGTTGCAACAAACATAGATGGCGTGATTTTTGCCCCTCATACCAGTGGTGGTAAACTACTATTCAGAAATTAAAAGAGAAAAAAAAAGTTATAAGATGGACAATATTAAATACCTTAAGCACCTCCTTGTTCCTAGCCTGAATCTCAGCAATAGAAATATTGATAACTGTTGTTGGCAGTTATTTTAAAGATCATGTTCCATTTTAACTGTCCTACATCTGCACACGCTAAGAACACCCAGCTCCAAAACAGGAAAAACATTCCTAGCTTCTAGCTTTTGCGTCTAATACAGTTAATATTAAATTATTACAAGTATTAATAAATATGTAATGTACCTGCCAGTCAAATATCCAACAGCAGATGCAGCATAACAGGCCTGTTGGAAATATTGGAGTTAATTATACAGTTATTATTATATATACATTTCATGATATCTTGTACATAATTTTCAACAGATACTGAAAACAAGCAGGTACAGTTTTTGCCCTGATCGTTAGAGCTTAAATATAAGCAGAAGCGCCCCTTTACCCTCCCCATTATAAGGTGTGTTCATGAAGGCTTATATGAAAAATCTGAAAACTCATCTCCACATTGCAGGCTTCTGTTGTTCCAGGATATTACACTATAAATATTTGATAAAAAAAAAAAACAAAAAACAACAAAAAAAAACCATCATAAAAGATCTCCCCCCCAACCAAGGAAGCAAAATGAACAGAACAGCATAAGAAACTTCCGCCTTCTAGACTAACTTTGAAGAGGGATTTACAAGAGCAAGGCAACAAACATAAATCCAGCTATCACTGGAATAACTCATCATATTTCAGAAATGAAGCAAAAGGTTGAAATCACACGCTGGAGAGATTCATTAGAAGATTAGGGATTGTCTTTTACAAGCTGACCTGCTAAAGTACTTCTCACTCCATTTCTCATATCACACTTAGCCGAGGGGAACCTGATGAAATTCAGCAAAAGCAAGTGCAAGGTCCTGCACCTGGGGAGGAACAACCCCAGGCACCAGTACAGGTTGGGGGCTGACCTGCTGGAAAGCGGCTCTGCTGAGAAGGACCTGGGAGTGCTGGTGGACAGCAAGTGACCCTGAGCCAGCGCTGTGCCCCTGTGGCCAAGAAGGCCAATGGTGTCCTGGGCTGCATTAAAAGGATCGTGGCCAGTAGGTGGAGGGAGGTCATCCTCCGGTTCTACTCTGCCCTGGTGAGGCCACACCTGGAGTGATGTGTCCAGTTCTGGGCCCCCCGGTTTCAGAAGGACAGGGAGCTGCTTGAGCAAGTCCAGAGGAGAGCCACAAGGATGACCAAGGGGCTGGAGCATCTCTCTTATGAAGAAAGGCTGAGAGACCTGGGTTTGTTCAGCCTGGAGAAGACTGAGGGGGGATCTCATTAATACTTACAAATATCTGAAGGGTAGGTGCCAAGAGGATGGGGCCGGACTCTTTTCAGTGGTTCCCAATGTCAGGACAAGGGGCAATGGGTACAAGTTTGAACACAGGAAGTTCCACTTAAATACATGAAAAAAACCTCTTTCCTGTGCAGGTGCCAGAGCAGTGGCACAGACTGCCCAGAGAGGTGGTGGAGTCTCCTTCCCTGGAGACATTCAAACCCCGCCTGGATGCGGTCCTGTGCCCCCTGCTCTAGGTGTGCCTGCTCACGCAGCGGGGTTGAACAAGATGATCTCTGGAGGTCCCTTCCAACCCCTACTGTTCTGTGATTCTGTGTTTTTGAATAATTTTCACAAAAGTAATGCCTACAACATGTGTTAACATAGCTTAGCAGCAGTATTATTACAAAATATGTTTATGTTATTCCTGTAGTAATATTAAACATTCAGATATAAAGCTCACCCAGTAACAAGACAATATGTGATTAAGTAGAAACAGAAGCTTACAGGCAACCCGAGAATTCCAAAGGATTTACACATGTGACAACTCCCTCCCTCTTGTTCTCATGCTTTTGTCTTGAATTCATCAAGTTCTAATACTTAAGGGAAAAATGTAATTTTGCAAAATTTTTCTTTTTAAATGTAAGCTCCTGGCCTTATAGTCTGCCTCTTCTGGAAGGCAGAACTCTATTCTGAAGTAGAGATATGATTTTGTTTTTATTTGAGTACTATTGTGCTAAGAATAATATGTAACACAAAAGCTCCTTCTAAAAGTTTACAAAGCTACTAAACATTTTTCTCAAACCTATGAGTAATTTACGTAATACAGCATGTTAGCAATCTCGGCTTAAATGAGTGAAAACACAGACTTCTTACAAACTTTTACACAGAAGGAGAAACTGTCTTTAATGTCCTCGTTCCTACAGATACAGACCAACTGTTTGAGGAGAAGATGGGGCTTGGTAGAGGAATAATAAGCAGCCCTTATTTTCTTTGCACCATTAGAACAGTGAATTGTTGACAAAAAAAGTACATTGACAAGAAAAAAATCTCTTTGTACTTTTCATAAGCCTCTGACATAGAGAAGAAAAATATTGCTAATATTCAAGAATCAGATAACAATTTGATGACATATCTGTGTGCAAAAGTTTAGAAATATTTTGAGTAGGTGTTACTAAAAATCTTGTTAATGGAGCTCAATACATGGTGTTGAGTCTCCATAGCAATAATTTTTTAGAACTGAGTGGCAAAATAAAGCAGCACATAGAATTTGGATTCATGTACAGCCATTGCCATTAAAACTTCTACTGCTTCATTCTGCAAGGAAGCAACATGACTAAATCTATCTGTATTTAGAGGAGAGGAGATTGTAAAGAATTTTGAAGGTATACTTAAAAGATTTTTGTGTGCACAGTAAGAATGAAAACCCATCTTACTTATGAATCTTGCACACAAACACACCACCCCACCCCCCCCGCCCAAACATGAGTAATGGCACCCATGCTATCTGTTAAGGTCCCAACACAGTCAATCAGCTGAAAACAGATGCCTATTTTCATCAGACAGGCAAGAAGGATGTAGGCGTATAAAATGCTAATGACCACCAAACCCACAATCAATGTTAGGAAGAAACGTAGGAGGCCCAGATGCAGGCACTGAGCTCAAAGTCTGCAACCACCCATGAGTGCTGGGTTCGAACTGTAGCCAAAGCAGAGGCCTGTTGCTCCAATACAAGTAGAAGCACACTAAGCAGGGTTTAATTAGTCTGTTTTCTACTCAAACATAAGCAAACTAATACCACATAGCTAGTAAACAATGGTTAAGCGTTTCTGTACCCAGTGGCCTAGTTAAAACAGTACTGCCACGCCTAGGAGCAAGCCTGAAGCCCTTATGGTAATTGTACCTAATGTTCCTGATGGGCTTATTCCCCTGACAGCTAGCACCATCCATGCTAGCTACGCTGTACCAGCTCCAGCACATTATATGCTCATGACTAACCTAGGATACAATTATCAAGAAGAGGTTGCTTTGAATATATAGTGATAATTATTATTAAAGATTAAGAACTAAATATTAGCTATGTCTGTGGTTAATGAATAACAATCTAGTAAAGGGTATTTTTGAAGTTTAAAACTGGCCTGGGTTATCGGTCTTCTAAACAATCACAGCAATCTCTAACTACCCAGGAACAGATACACAAAACACACACCTCTATTGAGTTGCACCATAACTATTCAGTGTTCAGGTGGCATATAGGACACGGGTTTAACTGCTTCTAGTAAACTTATGCCATGTTACATGCCACAGGACAGGCTAATGGACATTGGTAGTACTACTTAGCTTTTAACTTCATGCTTTAACCTAGTTTTTCTAGTCAAACAGTTTATTCTGCAGTTTTGTGGGCTTTTGCTACATCTGGCCCAGAAATGAGGCAGAAACTCAACCCCTGGAAAAAACTTTGTTTTCCATATATCTCGGATCATATACAGCTGCCTTCACCAATAAAGGGAGCAGCTGTATACACATCCTTTACAGCCAGACCACACAACTTGGACAATAAACTTGGAAAATAAACTTGGACAATTAAAACCATGACATGTGTAAATACTACATGTATCTTGAATATACTGCATATAACCTTTTACCCTCTCCTCTGCCAAGCAATTACTCTATGTCTTCACTGAGGACAAAGAACAGAACAAAACCAACCACAAGACATATCTTTGTTCACCATTTTCCATTCTCCAAAGAAAAGAAAACCCTGACATTTTGATGTAAAAACAAGTCTCCATGTTATCATTATTCCCCTAAGCAAAAGCACCTCACCATTTACACAGCAGAATGCTTCTTATCTTCTTCAATCTAATAGGAAAAGAGCCTAGTAAAGAATGATAAATAGGGCAGCATCTCATTTGGCAGTGCAAAGCAATCTTCTCTGTTAATTACAGACACATGAGGAAATTAATTTTAATCATGTTAATAACTAAAGCTAGAACACTTGCTAAATGGCCTACAGGAATATAAAGAATGTGTTGAATTCCCAGTCCTTCAAAGGACTCAAATACACCTTTTAAACATATGTTTTTATGTTGCATCCCTCACATTGCAAATTTTCCATATAGAGACATGCATTCCTCTAAAAATTCTCACATTCCAATACAAGGATGTAACAATTAGACAGCAAAACATACAGCTTATGACCACCTGATTTAGGAGAACTACTATTTTAATTCTTTATTGATGTCTGGGACAATCTATGAAGGCTATGAACTACACGGTGGAAAACAGAAAAAAACCTGTTATAAAATACAGGCACCTGAATACTGTGCAGGTCCAGAATATTAAAAAGATTTCCTTGCAAAAGTGGTAAAATTCCAATTAATAGTGTTCATAGAGTGACAGGATACCTAAACAAGTTAAAACACAAGAAAAATATCCTTTTAATCAAACTATTTATTTATTTGTTGGCACCAGCTACGGAAAGTTGACAAACGTAGTAGAGCAACTACGAGTATGGAAAGCTGATGGGCTATTTGCTAGCAGTCCAATATAGAGCCAGCTTGTGTAGCAATCCTTGAAAATGAGGTATAAACGTGAGGTTATTATATTCAGCCTCAGACCACCTAACCACTGAATGCTTAAAGAGTTACTACCAGGGAAAACCAAACAAATTGAGAACTAGTGGCACAACATCAAATAGTAATGAGCTTGAGTCCAATTTCCGATACCTAGACAATGAAGCTGAGATATATAAAATTAAGGCTGTCTACGTGTATGTTCGTGCTTGATTTTGAGCATTCAGAAGCATTATAACTTTCTACAGTTTGCTGTTTGGTGAGCTTTTAAAACACAGATCAAGAGAAAAAAGATACCACAATTATTGAAAACAGTCAGGACAAGTTTACCAGCAGGAAAACTTTCCTCTTTGGGCACTGCAAGAACAGAACAGAGACAAAGAAAATCTACCTTTTTAGGCCTGTAGGTAATAACTCTTAAGTAAAACATCCTTCTAAACAAAAAGGAATGAAGTAGCTAAGAAAGCTTTAAAAAATGAATTAAAATACTACCAATCAGAGAGAGAATGATAATATTGTCCTCATTTGGAAGGTAGGACATCAGCAAAAGAAAGTGACAGTAAAAAAAATTAAGGGAGAAGTATCTTGGAAAATCTATAGAAAGGTACAGAAAAACAAAAAACCTGGACAAGCCTCCCCAAAAAGCGGCAGATAAAATCTGATAATATGTTACTTGAAGGAGACAAAATTGAACTTTTTCTTTCTGCAGTAGAACAATTTTTTCAATTCTTTTGCTCCCTATTTTCATCCTATCTTCTCTCCCTTATTGGAGAAAGGCATCTAAAAATGAAAAAAAAAAGTTGCAATTCCATTACAACAAAAGGAGGGAGCACTTTAAAAATGGAAGGGGGGGAAAAGAAACACTCAACCCAACCCACCAATGCTCTCCCTTATTCTAGAATGACAGCAACTGCTTCTCTGCCGGTTCTTTAAAAGAACATTCAGAGACCACATTCTTCCTGGTAAGAAAAAGGTAAATTAGATTTCATTCTGTTGTGAAACAGTTGAAAGAATTGGTCCTATTTTAGATATATACTTACAGCTTGTTCGTTTCTCATTCCTACATATTTTATTCCAACTGCTTGGGCTGCAATTGCGATTTCAGTGACTGGAATACCAACAATGCCAAACATGTAATCAATATTCTAAAAAGAAAAATGTTAGAAAGAAATCAGAATTGTTTCCAAAAGATAGCTTTAATAAACATATGAAACACAGTTATATTAACTATACAGGCAGTCTAAAAGTAAATCATGACAACGCATATATTCACATAAAAGTTCACAGGCCGCTGTGGGAACGTATGCAATGGCAGGTGGCGCTTGCAGCTCGGCCCTCTGTAGCTGTTCCACGCCTTGTAGGCCTCCAAGATCCAGTGTTTCCACAGCTGTTCAGCCCCCAGCTTCTCAGTCACCGTACGTGCAGCTCTTTTAACTGACCGCTTCTCCCTTGGGATATCCGTGCTGCACCACCCTCCTGTTTCTCAGCACGTCAGCTTCGCCGCTTCTGAAAACTCCTCGTACCGTTACATGTCCTTACGCTTTCACAGGAATTAACAGAAAAAAAGGCTCCAAGAAACAACTGGGATGGTACCGTCCCCAAAAACACTTAAGAGATGAAAGAGCTATGCTTATTTTTACCGCAACTGCACTACCTTGTCGTGCACCGCAGGCCAAACAGAGCGCCCCGCGCTAAGAGCGGAACCCTCCTGCACCGCTTCAGGCTCAGAGACAACACGGGCCTTCGGTGGCTGCCGGGGAGGCGCCGCCTCGGGCGGAGGGCGCTCGGCAGCGCGGCGGCCTCGCCGGGCTCGGCACGGCGCACCCTCGTACGAAGGAAGGCTCAAGGGCCGGGGAAGGCGG
>VZTV01017222.1:0-10853 GCA_013400875.1 Anhinga rufa | reverse complement strand
CTGTTCCATAAGAGTTCCAAAGAGATTAATAACCTCCAAGAGGTTAATTTTGTGCAGTAAGAACCTACAAACTTTTCAGGGCTGGAAACTCAATTTTTTTCCCCCACAGGAATTCTATATTCAGTTAAGAATGCACTATAACCAAGGCAAATAAACCAAAAAAAAGTTAACAAAACCTATTTAATACTTTTTGCTTAGCATGAGTTTGATTAATGAGTGTTTTGCCAGCAGTCTATAAGCTCATATTACTGTTATGCCTGTTCTTGAAGTGATTAAATCTTTTTCTAGGAGTTTGTCATTCTTTTTAGACATGTCTTCAAGGCACAAATTGTTTTAGTGCGAAGTATCATACCATTCTGAGCTCTGAAAATAACTTCCAGTGTTGGACAGAATCGGCCATAGTGGGTAAGTCCAAGAAGAGATTCTAAGAGCAAAAACCATCACACACAAACCATACCCATCTTGTATTCTGTAAACAGCACAGCATTCTGGAATAAGACCTCTCATCATCAGAGCTTTCTTTAGGCTGTCCCGGACTGTCACTCCACATCTTGCTGGAACCTAGAGGTCAAATATAAAAATAAATTAATTAAAACAAGTTCAACCCTCAAGTGCTAAAACCCACTTTTCATGCTTTACAGAATGCTAGGTAAGAGTTTTTCAAAATCTTTTTTGTACTGTGGAATGTTTTATTGGTGAAGAGTATATAAGCAATCTAGCTCAGCTAGAAGAGAGAACAAGCTCTGTTTCTACTAACATTTGGAATGAAATCTTGACCCAACTCCAGAAATTACTTTCCAACTCTTCTCAACTTGAAGAACATGGAGACACAGCACAAAGATAGCTAATAACTATGTACTTCTATAAAAAGTTTAGGCCAAGCTGTAAAATTAAGTGGGGCAACATGCCAAGTGGGATTAAAATGAAAGAACTAACTTGGACTGCACTCAAACAACTATTATGATAAAATGTAAACATTTTATTTTCTGTTTCTAAAATAGAAGATAAGCATGCAAACAAGTAAAATAAAACAATTATCTGAGTCAGGCAGACCATCACCTCTCACTTTAATATGTATTTGCAACTCTACAGATACTTCCTATTTGAAAAACATATTCCTCTTCTGTTTCACTATTTGAAAACTTTAAATATCTAACAGGATGGGAAAAATGGAGAAGCATACTAAAACTAGCCAAAGAACTGCAAACTATGCAAAGTAAAAATATTTTCCTTGCCTCTATTCTAGCTGTAGGCATATCTTATGGGAATAAGTGTATTGTCTCTAGGTATACCTGTGATTTAACAGTGTATAGTGTCAAGCCATAAAAACAGAACAATACATAATCTGGTGATTAAGTGTAGTTAAGGCGTTGAGTATTAACCACTTACTATTTCTAGAACTCAATAGTGAAAATATCTAACACTTTAGGTACTGGGACATCCATAATCATGGACAGCACCTCAAACATGAATCAAAAGAAAAATCCACAGACTTAACTAACCAAAAAAGTCTGTCTGAACACCCGAGACTCAATTCTAGCTTGCTAGTGGCCTAAGCCAGAGCCCTCAGTAGCCAAAAACAGTCTCTTAATCAGCTTCAACTGGCTTTGGATTGGAGCCTAGTTTTTGCTCCTTGCACTTAAATTTCCATGCGTATTTAGGGGCCCTATGTCCTACTTAAGGATGACAGTGAAAAGTAGCAGTCTATTTCAAGTAGCTTTGTGAACACCACTTGAGGTTACGCTATATATTGCATTTCTAGAACTCAAACATATGCTTTCTCAGAAGAGACAAATTAAAGGAATATTTTGCTTCACAATCTTCCCCCCATTAATATGAAAGTGCTTCTTACAGGATATTTGTTCATTTCATCTGGTCAATACATAAACATTTAAAGAAGAGAATTTCTACTAATTCCTTGGAAAAAACATCCTATAGCATACTGCTTACTATCTTGATATTCAGCTTTAAGTGACTGTTTTACGCATTCCATTACTTCTTAATGCAACTTTTTATTAATTTAAGTAACTTCTTCCCATCCTAGAAGTTAACACTGTGGCTTTCAATCACTTGTAGGTCATTCCTCCAGCAAAAAACATCCTTAATTGTTACAAATACTTGTCACTGGTATTCAGAGGGAGCCTGGGAGCACCTATTATTGTCAATATTGTCAACATCTTTCCACTGTAAAACCTGGCCCTCTGTTTCTTAGGTCTTGACAAAATTAATTGCTCACTCTGAAATCAACTGTTCATAGGGTCATTTTGTGACCGGTACCCCCGCTCCCAACCCCTGACAGTGTGGTTAGCATAACTAACGCCATTTTATGAGGCAAGCAGCCATTCTCTGTGACCGGGTGGGTCACGGATTCATTCTCTTTCCCCTCATTATCAGGCCCTGAAGGTCCTGTGAACCAAGAAGGCAAACCAAAGAGATTTCTTCTCCCCCTCCCTACCGGCTTCAAGGTTCCTGGGCGCCAGGCTGATTACTCCCTTCCTTGCTGTCCTTGAAGGTCCCAGGCACCCGGGGCCACCAGGCAGTGGTGATGGCCCCATCACAGAACAGGGAAGTTACCCAGAGCACTGTCTATAAGGTCAAGCAGTTTTATGTCCTAAGGGGGAACATGGACTGGAGCTGCTGCTGGATAGTGAGACCTGGGGCCTGCCATGGCCAGGGATGCCTCTACCGTCCTCTGCTTCTTCCCAGCATTGAGGGAGTGACTTTTTTTTTTTTAAGATGAATTTAGAGTCTAGATTATGATTGTTATATTGATACAGCAAACCATGTATTAAGATCTGACCTTATCTGCAGAGGGTCCAGGTGATTAGAAATTACAACTTAAGTTGTATTACAAATTCTGTATTATGCTACTTTTAATTGTACTATACTGATTCTGCCTGTAGAAATCCGGTGCCATTCTAATCATAAATTCTGTGCTATACCAATCTTAATATGTTAAGACAATACAGCTTTAATTTTAACTACAATTTAGTGCTGTCATCATGCTGCCAAGGATCCCCAAACCAACCTGTCTGTCCCCTCAGTGTCAGGTGACAAATTCCCTGCCTCCAAGGTATATAGTTACAAATACAGAGTAAATATTTTTACAAGTTTGACTAAAATCTCTGAGGATTTCAGAGGTGTGCTCCAGCCTCCACTCTGATGGAACAAGCAAGTGTACTTCGGCTCAAGGCTATTTGTCCTTTAAGTACAGCTCCCCATGATTGAGGCAGAGCCCCCATAGACATTTCAGGTCTATCTTTCCAGCAACCTTGGGTACTTCACCACTGATATCCACAGTGGAAGAAGTTCAAATACTGAGAGGGTTACAGACAGACCGTGGCGAGGAAAAAAAGGGGAATAAAGAGAGACAGTGGTTGGGCATGAAGGAGAAATGGGAAGAAAGGAGGAGGACAAACTTAAGAACTGACCAGGGAAAGCATGTGTATACAGGGAGAGGGGATCACTATCAGCAGGTTGGTGGGAAACAACCAAACAGGACAGAGGGAAGACAGACTGAAGAGCTAAATGAGGCAGAGGGTGGGAAAAAAAAGATACAATGCACTACCATGCAGGGGAAAACTGGTTGAAACAGCTGGGGAGGCAATGGAAGCACAACTGGACTAGGAAGCTTTCATGCTGTGATTAGGAGAAGTCAGCTTGTTTTGGACAAGGAGCACCAGGGGGAAGGGACTGCCTAAGCAAAGCGTTAAAACTGAGCATAGAGGGGGGAGAGGTTCTAGCTCAGGCAGAAAACTTCAAGGCAGTACGTATTAAAAGAAACCAGGGTAGTAAAATCTAGACCTGGGTGAGGGAATGGAACAGGACAAGGAGGAAAAGTCAAGCAGTGGAAAGGTGACCAATATTGAAGAAGAGATGAAGAAAAAGAGGGAAGGAGCCTTGTGCTCACTGGCAGGCATTTTTTTCTTCCTGCAGTGATCCTCCATAAAGGACAACAACATTCTCCAGTACCAGAACCAAAGGTCTGGAACTGAAAAGTTCCAACTCTATTAATGAATTACGCTGCTGTAAATAATGCCACTTGAGATGATTTTTTTTTTTTCCTTCTTAATTCTGCTGAAAACAGATTTATGAAGTTACAGGCTAAGCGATCACTAAAGCAAGCTCACAAAATGTGGGCAGTATCAGAATGAAGGTTGCCTACAGATAGGCAAGCGCAATAGGACTATGAAAAACATGCATTAAGCATCTCACTCACTTATCATTCACTGTTCCTCAGTATTACTTCATCAAGTTCCCTTCATTAAAATCCAAGCCATATTTATGTAACTTGCAATTAGAAACATGGATAGAAGATTTGTTCTCTTCACTGCCATTTGCGACCAGATCCAGCTCAAAAACAGTTGGGGAACTGTTTTGATTTCTCTTAAAGTCACCAGGATCCTGAATCAGCATCACATTTAGAACATTCTCTTACAGAATTCCCGAGCAAAGAAACAGAAGGCTAAATTAAAAGAACTAAATACTAGAATAAATCCCTGTAGTATTGATTAATCATTTCCCCCAGACTGGTACAGTATGGTCTATCACCATCTGTGCATGTAGCCCTTCAGCTCCCTCCTTCAGTCCCCACCAGCACCTGCTCTAAAGCAGAAATATCACCCTGCAAAGCATTCACCTCTAAAACCTCTATTTTTCCCCCATCCTCTTTTCACACCCAAATCACAGCAAAGTTAAAGAAGAATCCAGCTCCAAGACAGTGATTTGGAGAGCAACTCAATCTTAAGAAAAAAAAAACAAATTTATTTTTTTTTCTTCCAGCTAACAGACAGGCTCCTCCAAGTAGGAGTTTAAGAACAGCTTCCTACTCACCCCCAGGCAGAGGGAGGGCTGCGGCCCCACAGCCTGGGAGCGCCAGGAGAACCACCCCCACTGTGGAGCAGTCCCCCAACCTGCTGAGCCCCCAGGCCACCTGACAGGAGCCAGCAGCTCCAGCCCAGCAGGCAGGCAGCAGCCAAAGTGGGTTTATCAACTCCATCAAGAGTTTTGACAGGATTCCCACAGAACATTTTAACTCAGCATTTTTTGACAAAATCAGTTCCCCATGACAAAACTTCTGATTTACTCCTACATATGCACCCTTATCAGTGTAATCCAGTAAACTGAACAAAGTTTACATTTTATTGAAACAACACTTAATATTATTTCAAACCCATTTTGTCCATGTCCATCCATTATATTTTGATCCCTCTATTTTGTAAAAAGAGCCTAAATGTTTCACAACGGTTACCACCTAGTAATTCATGCCACTCAATTAGGGGATCTGTTTGCAAATTCTAATTGCTAAGGTGTTGGTTTTTGGTTTGTTTTTTTTTAAGTTATTTACATACCTAAGATATTGTAGATCAGGAAAGGTTCAGGTTTTTATAACAATTTGAATAGTTGGTTCAAGCAAACAATTTTCAAAAGGGACAAGCATGGGCTATACAAAACTACTGAAGAGTACAGAAGCTGCCAATACAGACTGCAAAATGTGTGCAGTGTGTAGCTTACTAATATACAAAAGAAAGTAATTTACTTGGGCAAGTAGTGATCCAGGAAGACACCAAAACACATATTCAACACTGCAAATGTGAAGTCTCAAGGCTACAAATGAAAAGGCATTCCAGTGCCTCCAAAAATTCTCAAAGCAGTCTTACTACCTAAACACATTAAAGAACTATAGCACTTAATTTCTTTTACTCATGTAAACTATTTCTATGAACAGTAAGCATGCATAACAACATTGCTGATATATATTTAGTACTGCAGCCACAGCATTTAAGCTATGCATAATAAATCATTTATTTCTGTAAATCAGGTCATTCGCAATTCAGTAAGAAATTCAGGGCTACATCCCTAAATAACTCTTACATCACTTTTCTAACATCAGAGCAGAAACTGGCATAGTCTCAGTAAGTTAAAAATGCTTCCTTACATCACTGCAGAGACTGAAGAGACTGACAAGTGCTTCAAAATCAATGTAAAGGTATTCTCTGAAAGTGGAAAGGCTGGACAGCTCTGAGTATCTCGCATTATACTTCTCAAAACTAGTTAGCTGGCTCCATTTTTTCCCCAGCCTAGCACTGTAGTTCAGCTCACTTTAGCTATGTGTTATGTATGTGTGTAGGTATGTATGGTACATGTAACGTATCTTAGAGCTTCAGAAAAATTCTAAACAGTTAAACAGAGTACTGGGTACAATAACAAGAAACTTCAAGTCATATGGATTTTGAAATATCACTTCAAAGTACTGATTTACTTATCTCAATACATATACCTTGAAAGATCACACTTTTTTCCCTTTGGTACCTACATGACTAAAAAATGCCAGCAACATGCTCACAGAATTCAATGTGTTGGGAGACAAATAAGCTAAGCTATCTTTTTTGCCAAATAACTAGTTTTGCCTTCCCATGTGTTAGGTTTTCTGGTAAAAATCCAAACATGAGATCCACATTTAGCGGATCATTTCTCATCTAGAGATTTCTCATCTTAGGTCTGAAAGACAAATGTTTAACCAAATCAGTCAGCCACTTTTTACAGCACTAACAGATAAAATTAACCCCCTCTGTGGCAAAGAGGACATAAGACAATGCCGAACATCACATCCTCTATAACATGAAGAACACTACTTTCAGACACAGATGTTCTGGATTTCAGGGCACGATGCTCCAACTTCCAGGAGAAAGAAGCATTTAAATATATACATTCTTAATGGAACACATTATTAAGACAAATGGGACACAATTCCATTGCACTAAATCTTGTTTCCAAGGGAAGGTTAACAGAATTTACCCATTTTACAAAGCTGTTACCATTCCATCAAATGCACCCCATTTAACTTGCAAAGACTGGTTATCAGCACCAACTTGCACCTCCAATGCAATTAAGGGGTACTCATTTGTAGGACACAATGGACTGGTTTATGTCAATACAGAAACATTTGCTCAAGAGTATACCATCACTAAACCACACTGGATCAAACCTGCTGTGCCTAGTCAACAGCAGCCTCCACGCTACCATTTTTCAAGCTTTTGAGGGACAGCTCCCAAACTGTGTTCAGAACACCACTGATCATTTGTAAGGTTATAGTAGGCAGCGGCATTATCATCTTAAAATTTTAGTTAGGGTGAATACAAGTGCCAGGAGTTGTGAACTCTGACAGTGATCCACTACTAAAGAAAAAGTTTGGGAAATATGGCTTCAGACTTGAAAGAAAGGCTCATCTAGAAAAATATCCATAGCTACTATATGGGAATCAAAACCAGACCTTGAGGTTTCTGTTCAAGCAATGAAAGAGAGTCAGCTAGCTGCATTCTAAACCAAAACTCAAAAGCATTAGAAATTTAAGTTACAAAATAGTTTAAATAAATCTAATAGGTCAGACCCAGAGTCCACTTGCATAGTGTCCTGTCTCAGACCCTGCTCTAAACGCAGGGGGACAAAAAACTGTACCACAGACAGGCTACAACTCACACCCCTCTCTAATCTGTTGCCACTGATCCTAAAAACATACAGATACTTACATCTCCAGGTAGTATACATATTCTCTACAAATAAAGCTTTGGTTGGTTAGTTTACTTAAACAACACAAGAGGCCATGAATTCAAGTATGACTTACTAGACATAGATTTTAAATATTTCTTCCGATTATTTTCAGATTTGTGACTTTCATTCCACTTCATTAAGTGCCTGCCTAGCACATCATGAGGTAAAGGAAACACACTCCAAACAGTATTTTCCTGTCATTCATGACTTTCTACAGACTTTCCATCTCTTAAGGTAGGAAATCACTACGCTCTCGTTACTTGAGGAATACTCTTAAAAAGTAGCAATCTTAAAAAGTACTCTTAAAAAGTAGCAATGCATGTGCATGAGGCATTCCAGATGACAAGCCATCAATTTTATAATGGCACGTTTTCAATATTGTTTGACTCTGCAATCTAAGACTGTGTGTCAATAAAATTGAAGTAGATTAAATTATTCTCCTTTCAACACATACTACTTTGAATTTATCCAGAGTTTAGCCTGCGTGGTGCACTAACCCCAGCCAGTAGCTAAGCACCACCCAGCTGCTTGCTCCCTCCCCCCTCCATGGGATGGGGAAGAGAATTGGAAGGACAAAGGCAAGAAAAGTCCTAGATCAAGATAAAGACAATTTAAGAAGTGAAGGAAAAAAAGAAGGGAACAAAATTTGCTAGTGATGCAGAAGCATTCACTCACCACCCAGCTAGCCCCTGAGCAATAGCAACTTTGGAAAAACTCCCCTCAGTTTTATTGCAGAGGATGATGTTACATGACATGGAGTACCCCTTTGGTCAGCTGGGGTCACCTGTCCCTGCTGTCCCCCCTCCTTTCTCAGTGAGCCTTGACCCAGTGCAAGCACTGCTCAGCAACAGCTAACACACTGCTGTGTTACAGGCACTGTTTTGGTCACCAGTCTAAAACACAACACTATGAGTGCTCTGAAGAAAATGAATGCCACTCAAGCCAGACCCCAGTACAGTCTGCTGTAGCACCACTGCTCACCTTGCTTCACTAAACACCTCCCAAAAACACATTCTTCAGGCTTTCCTACACATATGCAGGACTTACGCATGGTAGCTCTAAAAAGCCTATTTCATTGTACAACTCCTGTGATGTTATTACATTTTGTTTGCTTTTGAGGTCTTCCATGGTTAAATTTCTTCCCAATGAAAACTGGTAATTTAGTCTCTAATTTGATTTTGCCTTTCAGCAATAGGCTAGGTAGGCCAGTCCTCCCAAACAATCCAACTATTAAAAAAGTTTACTTTCAAGTAAAGTTTACTTGAAAGTAGGCTATCATTTACTTCATTCTACTAGTCTGTTCATATGATGTAAAAAAAAAAATCCAAAATATTCAGATACATTCAGCAAGTATCCATTGGCAGAGGCTAGAAATAAACTCAATTTCTACTGCATGTTTGATATGACATGAGAATTTTTAATTGTTTTTGATTAGAAAAACCTAATCATGTTAAACCAGGCATGTAATTAAAAGCAAGAAACTAGCTTATTCAGCTGCCTGAATATCCTGTCTCTGAATTTTCCTTATACTTGACAGGTGAAACTGGTAGGGCAGCTTGAATGCCTATAGAAATCCAGTGCTTACTACTTGGTAAGCTTTGAGGCACAAACTCACAGCATAAACTCCAGAAAGTAAGATGCAAATCTTAAGTCAAAAGAAGTGTATCAAGTATCAGATTTAAAAACAGAACATCTGAAGGAGCCCAGTTGTGCATGCATGATGAATTAATTTAAGCTAAGAATTTAGGTAGGATAAAAATATCTGATTCTTCCAGTCATCATGACTGCAGAGAAGACCACGTGATTGCTTGTCTAATTAAAAGGCAGATGTACTAATTAACCAAGGTGCGACAAGAGTGAGGAACCTGAAATAAGAGTCATCCCCATGCACAGCATTCACAATCCTGTTTAGTTTCTCTAAGTCTTAAAAATACAAATTCTCCCTTTTAAAAACTGTCTCAACATTTGCATTTTGAGAACTTTCATGAACTTTCTAATACATATATACCTATGACACTTATATGAAACATAACATAACAGGAAAAGAACTTTACTGGCCCAAATTTATGCTGGATTTTTTTTTAAACACATATCACCTCTAATCACTCAAACTTAAAAAGGCAAACAAAGAACAACCAAAAACCCCACACAATTTTCTGTAACTGAACATAGAAGAAAGGGAAACTTGTTTTTACCAAAATATTACTTTTGGTTTAGAAGCTGCCATAGGAGGTTTTTAGACCTTATGGTGGGTGAAAACACAATGATTTGATCCTCTCCAGAATCTGCAAAGAACTGATATTCTTGGAGGCCGCTAAGCTTTCCCAAAGCAGGAACAGCATCTGCTACTCTCCCTCCCCCAGTTTCACTGTCAATACTCAGTCCACTATGGACAGCAATGAAACTCAAAACTACTAAATCCACTCCTTGTTCATGCTCATAGAAAGAGAGCAGGTGCTGGAGCTGTGAGAAAAGAGATCCTACAAACTCAGTGAGCAGAGCAGCAGCAACTCCTTATGACCCTTATGATGACTCCAGCAAGATCGTCAGAGGACATGAACAAACACCTCCTCTGGAAGCTAACAGTGTGTGGCAGACAGCAACAGGTTACAGGCTGATTAAGAGCACGTACCTGATGCCTTTCAACTGCCCATCATTTCTTACACCTAAACAACATTTTTTTCTAATGTGCCATGCTCCAGCATGCAGGACTGCTCATTTACTTTCAGACTGTTTCTTCCCACACTAACTTGGGTAACTTCTTGGGTAATCAAAATCATTCAGGGCTACTAATACAAGCAAGTTATATGATCTTGTTCATAACGTCCTTGAGTTAGAAGCCCCTCCACTCCATTCTCTTCTTTCCTACTAGACTTCACTACAACATCAGAAACCTCCTAATATTGTTCCTAACTTATGACTAGTTTTAGCCATTTGTTGTTGTACCAGGCCTTGCATTAAATGGCTTCTCAGAAGCGTTTATTTCCTCCAGTATATAGTATAGAGAGTTAACATGTGGCAGATTTAAAGACCAACACAGAATATGATTACTCACACCACATACAATCATGCCCTTGGAATTCCTTACCACAAGACACGAACTTCTAGTATCCGTAGCATGGGTTTAATGGAGACTGGATGGAGGGTTACTACATATAACACTTAAACTCATAAAATTCCTGAGTGACAAATAGCTTAAATTTGGAAGATAACTCAGGGAAAATATCACACATGCCTGCCTCATTCTTGTACTCTTTCACCAAGACAGAGATATACTCCAGATACGTCCACAAAATATTTTT
>VZTV01017220.1:0-16346 GCA_013400875.1 Anhinga rufa | reverse complement strand
ATATATATAAAATATGTTTTTTCCACTTATAAGACTGCTTTTGTTACAAAGGTGAATTACTGTGGACTATTATTTTTTGTTGTCAAATTTATCTTAATTTAACTAACATCCATGTTATAGGTTAAGGGAAAGACATAGCACTCAAACCCACATCTAGCTTCCTTTAAAGAGATTTCATAATTGCCAAAAAAGGGCATGAAGGTCAAAATAAAAAAAAACATGTCTAGGTATTTACGTTTGAAATTAATGGAAATGGGAAAGGTAAATCATATACAGGATGCAGAAGGCTAACAAATCTGAGTAACCAAAATATTATTAGTTCCTTTTATTTGTAACATACTCAAATACGCCAATAGACAGATAGACAGGATTCTACAGAGAAGATACTTAACACAGAAAATTAATTGTAAAAATAGAAAATTTTCCTGAAAACCACCTTGCCATTGGTAAGAATCAGCACTTTTCTGTCAGTGTTTCAAGTGATTCTACATTTGTTTTATATTCTAAATATAGTGGGAAAAACAAGAATCCTTGCCCAAATATTGGGAATATGTTAAGGGAAAACATGGCAGTAGGTAAAAATATTTGCTAGCCAAAGAAAATCATGTTTTATAAGCAACTCTTGTCAAGTTAAGGGCTGCAGCTGTCTGTGTGCAAAATTAAGCCTCTCTACTAAAACACAGCCTCCAGAAATGCAGACTGAAAAATACACCCTGGTAGAAGTTCATTATGGATGCTAAAGATCAGGAGGAAGAAAAAAAAAAGTTAGTTCTGTATTGTGTACTCCATCACTCTGGAGCACATACCCTGACAGAGGATAACAGTGACTGATGGTCTTTGCTACTGTTCTCACCTTACGTTGGTAGTTATTCTGATAAACAGTAAAAGGTCATTCAAAAATATACATTTGACTGTAATACCTGGAAAATATGGAGTTTTAGGAGTAAGTTGACTACTTTTATTTTTAAATTATATAACTATCATAACTACATAAACTATTACATTCAAATCAGATATTATTTTTTTTCAAAAGAGAATTTAAAAGGAGCCCATGGAACTCTTGTTTTACAGTAAAAATCATTCTTAAAAAAGCTATAGTTATTTAGGTTGTTGCTAAGCAAAAAGGTAAAGCACTGGTGTCACAAAGGGGCTTTCTATTCTATCTTCATGATGCCTATTTCTAAGATGCCCATCTATTTTTATATTAGATTTTTAAGTTACCCAAAGAAGCCAAAATCGTAATTCTAGACTCATTAAAGCACAGTGAACAGAAAAGTTAAACAGCAAGTGTACCTTGTAGAGCTAAAACAGATATAGTCAAAAGGAATACTGGAGGAAAGGGTTATTTTAAAATTTCACCTTCAACAGGTCAGACTGAAATCAGCTGACCTGTAATATGGTATAGGCTTTCATTAAAGGCACTCTTCTGTGTTACAGAAAGTATGACTATCTAGAGATTTATTAAAAGGAATAAGTTAATTTCATTACTTTTCTGTCCTGCATTACTGTTTCTCAAGGGTGACTACCATATATATATAAAAGAAATTTTCACCACCTTTCCCCAATACTTTCTTTAAGGCTTTGTAAGGTAGGTGTCCTCTGAGAATGTTTATTGTATCACACACTGGGGAGGAATAAGCGTAGATCTTTTGTGCATTTAATTGTATGCTTATTTATCCCAAATAGTGTTTTGAGAATATGTGCCCAGGTGGGGCTGCAGGGCAGCCTCTGTGAGGAGAGGCCGGAGCTGCCCCATGCTGCACACAGCTGGTTCCAGCCAGCTCCACAGCGGACCCACTGCAGGACTGAGCTGAGCCTGTCAGCGAAGCTGGTGCTGCCTCTGTGAAAACATATTTAAGAAAGGGCAGAAAACACCAGACAGAGAGAGGAGGAAGGAACAGAAAGAGTGAGAAACAGCGGAGGGAACACCAAAGTAGGATGTCAAGGTCATCAGACATTATCATTGAAACTTTCAGTTGATTTTGTCCCACTGTAAATTATAGCTAACTTTTAGTAGGGCTGTTCTGCTGACTGCATGTTCACACTCTGAGCTGACATAACAGTCAGGGTCAAGACTATATTATATAATACTGTAAGGTCATTTACTCTTGAGAAATTGTACAAGCTCCAGCTGAGGAAAACGAGCAAAATGTCACATCGGTCATTCTCCTACACCATCAAAATTAGGTATCTGCATCAATGCCAAATGCACCATATATTTCAATTACACTTATAGCTGTTCCGTCACATGTCAAGGATACAAATATCCTTACTTCTGGACTGTGTGTTGCTATTTCTTAAGTTATCTGCCTATACCTGAAACTGCAAGGTCAGAAGAGCAGTGACAGGTAAAACTGTTTATGTGCCATATTAATTAAACTTCTCAGCTGAATTGCCCTTAGTTCTGTATGACATCATAGCCCATTTATCATTATTCATTTGCCTTTTACTCTTCTGGCAAGATAAAGCAATCTTAAATCAAAAGCTAACAGCAATGAGATGAAGTGAATCTATGCTACAGTTTCTTAGACTGCTTAAAATCGTGGTGGTTCTGATTCTGCCTAAGCTTTATAGGAGACAAGACTTTTTTAAGACTTTATCTTCCTTTCAAGAATGAAAGCAAAGGTCTTGAAAGCAAATGGACAGAAATAACTAAGTTTAAGGGATCCATTCATATAGCTTTTAAATTATCTGTATTGATAGCCTTGAATCTCATGATACATATGCCAGATATTACAAATTTATAAATGACTATGAAGAAGTTATTGGAACTGAATTCTGAATGTCCTGACCAGAGAACTACTCTGTAAAAAAGGTGGTTCTTTGGTTACTTTTACTTCATTTACTTCATTTTACTTATTTTATACAGATCACCAGGCCTCATTTCAGCAGAGACAGAAGCACGCAGGTACACCTCAAACTGGATACTCTAGTGATGATTCCCTTCTAAAACTCCTCAGTGCTGGTGGAAAGTATAGAACAGTAATAATTTTAAAAGGGACAACTGGATTTTAGCTCTGCCATGGAACCATGGAAGTGGTTAAACCAGCTTCTCCAACTTTCTACAAGTTCCATTGCCCTCTAAGCCTCTCTTTGGGAGTGCAAGTTAATATGACAAGTAAATAGTTGAACTTAAATATTAAAAAAAGGTTTTAAAAACGTGTTTTAATTATTAAAAGAAAATATCTGCCTGTCAGCAACAAAAACCTTTTACAAGTAGTATAACTTTCTGTCTAACAAGGAATTTATAATCACCTCTGGCACTAATGGCTGAGTCACGTAGCATGTAAAATACCCTAATCTCTGCTATAATTGTTTGATATTTTGTATCCTGCTCTACAGGAATACATTTTAATGTGTGAAGCCCTTCCTTTAATTGAAAATCTTTATTTGACTCAACAACAGCTATTTTTCATCTTTCCATCTTCACAGAAATGGAAAGCTATTTACTTCTTTGCCAGGTTACCACACAATACTGCTATTCACATCAGAGAAGATTTCATTTTCTATATTTGCTTTTGGCAACTAAAAGTTCTGTTCCTCTTTTGTTCTCATGCTCCATGATACTGATTATCTTGCACCATAACACTTCTAAAATAATTTTATGACCCAGCAACTATATAGCTTTGACTTGTCATTAAGTGTTGAATTGTCTAAGGTCAGCAAGAAATATTGTATCTGGACAAGCTTCCAGAATCTTAGCTGGACATCCATGTTTGGAGTTGTATTAATACAAAACTTCATATATTTAAGTATGGAAGCACATATTTGGGTGATGTTCTATCACTTTCATCCAAGGAAGAACAAAAGTAAGTAATTAATTTAATATCCAGCATTTTAATTTTATTCTCACCTGAAACAATATTTAGTTTTATAAAAGTAATAAAAATGAGTGCCTTCCCCATATGTCTAGTGCCTTTGACATTACTTAAAAACCAACGTGTAGATGAAAGTAGATCAATAAATCCTAGACAAGTTGTCTTGTTTAGCCAACAGACTGCCAAATTCTGTACTAGCTTCCATTTGCCCATTTATTTGTTTACAGTACATTTTAATATTAAGGGAGTAGCAGATAGAAGTGGCATTCTAGTATTCCAGGACTACACCACTTGTGGGAGACAGCTCAAAAGGTCTATGTGGTAACCCTGCTTTTTTGGGTATACCTTTATATGAGTTTCTACACAGAAATGCATATTTTCAGTTCTGCATTTTAGTAGCAAGATCTCCAGACCGTTTCAAAAACCTGATTACTTGCATTAAACCTTTTTAAATGAAACTGATTTGGCTATGTATATTTAAATATTCTTTTTGAATCAGGCAATATTGCTTTCAGAAGCAACTTAATCATTCATGTTCTCACCATTTTTAATTTGCAAGCCCTAACAAATCTCACTGAAAGAGAGGAATTCTCAAATTTTATGCCCCATTTGGTAACATGTGGAAAATCAGATGCAGTGAGAAAATGGACAGGATTTTCCAAATATTTGATACAAATCCAAATCCCCTCAAGCCTGAATTTATATGGCAGGACAAACAGGAGAATAACATTGCCAAGATGCTGCTGTCTATTCCTCTGTGTGCTTAATTATTTTTGGTTGTTGACTGCTGTTGGGATTCTTTGTTTGTTTGTTTTTATCTAGAGCAATTTCACCAAAGCAACTGCTTAAACTGTCAGTTGATTTTACAGGAAGCTGTGGATTTCTAATCTTAAGTCATATTAGGCAAAAAACATCAGTAATGTCCACTTTAGCAATTTCAAGTGTTATTTTTTAAATCCATGTGAAAATGTCACTAAAGAAAAAAACTCCAAAATCTATGATCGTTTTTCTCCTGGAGTCTTCCAGTATGGAAGTGGAGCCTCACATACTCAGACATCCAGGCATTTTGTTTAGCTGGACGGCAACATTTGGCTTCCCTTCAGGACTTGTTGTCAGATGGACTAATAGAAATGGCCACAGAAGAAAACATTTTATTATTAAATGACCAGAATTTAATACTTAGGAGAAACAATTCAGGCTAGACTATAATGGCACATACCTTTGTAGTTATTGTTGACTCTTTGTAACAGAAATGTTGGACTCTGAACATCTCCCTTTGGGAAAAAAATGCATCATTAATTCTACTGAGACCCTATTTCTTTGTGAATACAAATCCACTTTCAGCAGTAGTTCAGCTCGGTCTCTTTTTTCATATTCTGAGCAGTCTAAACAAGAGTTGATCCTTGCTCCTATAGTTGCCTCATTTGCTATTTTGGCCTCTTATGAATGCTAATTTTACCTAGAAAAATGAAATATCTCAGGCTGACACTATTAGCATAGGATTTACTTTCAAAAGGTGCTGCTGTGGCCAGTAATGGGAGGTGCACGATGAAGGAGGAATTATGTTCAACATTCAACAAAATGGTGTCACCCCACTTCACTTAACAAGTCACATGGAAAAAACATTGATTTTCATAAACATCAGATTCTTTCCTGCCTGTGTCTGACCACCACCTTCACTCCATGAGCAGTGCCTTGAGGCAAACCTCCAGGGTCTGATCTACGTCAGAGCCACTAGCAACAGCCTGCGCAAATAGAGGCAAAGGCTGGTGTAGTAGCTTTGGCAGGACTGGGACCTTCTATAGGATCTTCTCTGTGGTCACGGTAAGTATGAAGAAGCCAAGCTGAAGCAGAAAAAAAAAAAAAAAAGTTTTTGGATATGAATCTAGCATGGACCTGGACCTGTGCTTCCAAAAAATGTTTAAGACTGTGTTTTAGTATTTGTGAAATTATAAGATTCAGTTATTCCAAACAGTTTTCAAGAGATTTGTCTCCTATTGAAATGTGTAAATCTCTTAATGTTTTCATTCTTTTCACTTAGCAGGGAAAAAAAAAATAAGGCCATCACTTGTTCTATGTAAAACATCACAGAATATTTCTCCTTATTCTCCTTAAATCTAACTTCAATTCTTGTACTTTCTGGAAAGTAAAGATTTCCTGCTGCTTATAAAATAAGAATGTAGCAATCAGCTAAATTCAAAACTCCCAGTCATATCTCTTACACTTGCCTTTATGTTGTGCGCAACATCCTGATTTTATCAACAGAAACATAAGTGTGTTGGCAATGTGTTCCGAAGTAAACATTTCTGCATATGCATTTAACATCATGGCCTATGAAACCCAAATTTCATTGTTTGGTAGGGAACTAACTGCTATAATAAAAATAACAGTATTCTAATTTAAATAATTTACCTTGGTAAATAAGATTATTAGTTGACACTACCGTGTTTTTAAAACTTCTTAGAAATGACATAAAGTTGACATAAAAGGATTTTCTCTGTTATAAAACCTTTACTTTTAAGTCTATGAATTGTTTTTCCAATTTATTTTAGGGACTGCTTTTATAAGGAATGGCTAGCTAATGGCAGCTGGATATGTGTATGTACATGTGTGTGTACGTGTAGAAAAACAGCACCGATTTGTGGAGCTATTTAATCTTCTGAGTAGAAATAATTACAGATGGATACTGAAAAGTATTATATGAACCTAAATTTTTCTTAAGTCTTTATATAGTAGCTGAAGTGGTACAAATAGGAAGCAGATAATAAATTAGCTGAAACAAAAATAAGCTCATTTATTTAAATTATTATCTCTTCACACTGATTTCTGACATTTTAATTTCTAGATGGCACAAACTTGTACATTCAAAGCATTTCATGATACAGCCATAGAAACAAATATTGTACTGAAACAGAAGTTGAACAATCCAGACCAGCACTTTTGTAGCTGTTAAAAATGTATTCATTTATAAAATATTAGAACTACAAATGTACACAAACACAAAACCACCATGAATAAAGCACTTATATGGAAGTCATTTTTATTATGAATAAATATATATCACCTTTTTCCCCCCTTTCATATGTAAACAGCCCACAGAAGGCTTGCTTCATTTTGATGGAGGATTGCCTCCCTGCAGACACTGTTCTTTCTGAAAAACACAGAGGTATTTTAGAGAAATAAAAGTGAAGGAACAGATGAACAACTTCAAACTACAGTTACGTAGAAATTCCCTGTAGAAGAACAGATTCATAATCCCTCGGGCTGCTTTAGCTATAAGAGACTGCCCTATATACTCTGCAATCTTGAAGCGATGTGCCCTTAACATTGGCTGTGGTCCTCCTTCCTCTGTGATATGAGATCTGCTACATGCTTCAGTGGCAGCATTTTATCTTATTTCAGTTTTCTCTGAGTGGCACTGGAGCAGGAAAAGTGTATGGTTGCAACCTAAAGCAACACCTCTTTCAGTGGATGCCAATCTACTGCAAGGGCCAGTGAATAATAGGTTATAATTTGTTTCTGTAGCACAACTATATTTTAGTCCTTCACAGTCTTTTGAAATGACTTGGACTTAAACTAAATATTGATTCTTGAAAAAGGTTTTCAATTCATCCAATCTATCATACAAAGTTAACCCCAATAAGCAATCCTTTAGGAAGGCATCAGTACTGATACGCAGAAATAAAAGTGATAATCTGAGAAACAGCTTAAAATGACAATTTTGACTTCCAAATGTTTAGACAGATGCGAAGATCAATGCTAAGACAGATGCTAAGATTCCTCACTCTTTAAGGCAACAGGCATTTATAGGCTGCTTAAAATGGCACAAATCTTTTTCAAACTGAGGTGAATACAGGTGATGAAAATAATGCTCTTAATTGATCCCAATTTTGAGAGTGAGGAGAATGCCTGTTATCACCAAACAGGGCTTTAAGTAGATTAAGCAAAGCAATAAAACAGGACCCCAAACCACTCACATTATCATGCGTTTACATTTTGCTAATTACTAATTTGTTAGTACATTAAATTTACTTAAACTAAATTCAAATGTTAGATTCCATATGGAGTTGAGAGGCTTGACCAATCACTCAATAAAATACAGCCAATGACAATTCATAGAGAAAGAAAGGCATTGAAATAAGGAGAGAAAAAAAAAAAAAGGGTTATGTTTGTTTGCCAAAGTAGCTAGCTGTATTTTGCTTGTGTCATTTTAGACCCAGGAGAACCAGAATGGCATTTGCTGATCTAAAACTGCATGACTTATTGAATTCTTCAAGTTCCTTTTGAACTAACATATGCTTTTCTTTTTACCTCTTCTTGCAATTCCCTGCCTCAGAGACACCTATTTAGCTGGAGACAAGAGAGTGTCCTGACCAGTTATAGGTCAAAACACTAATAAATAGTTTAAAAGTGGCTTTTAGATAGCATTTAAATTGTCATTAACTATTTCAATACTAGTTAAATCCACAAAGATATATGACCAAATATTTAGACAGTGCATTTCCTTTGTCTTTCTGTTCCCCTAGAAATTTCAGTTCTAATCAGAAAAATTTCATTTCAAAATTTGCAGCAATGATTCTGTCTACATTAAAACCAGAACCATGTTCTAAGGCATGGTTCAAGGTAAGTTCCTACTTATTGAAACTGAAGTTTCAGTGGTCTTTGAAGCAAGGTATAAACCACATATTCCACTGCTTTTGTCAATTTTACTTCAGTAAGGTCAATGTAAATACCTAGAAAAGAAAAATTTTAGTGTCTTACACTAGTAGAAGAAATTAATTATATAAATCACAAGGCAGTGGAAAAAACTTTGTGGAGCAACCAGCATGTTTGTAAACACTGTTTTCATTAGCTACAGTTGTTCAATGACGTTGTGTGGGTTGTTTGTTTTGTTTTTTTTTTTCCCCATAAGTTTTGTGCTGTTGTTTTTCTTCATTTACATTTTGACTGACTTGCCTGAGAAGAAAAGTCAGATTTTACAGTACCTGCAGAAGCTGTGTGAAGATTTCAGTAGTAAAATGGTTAGGATATTTTAGCTTTTTACATGTAATTCTTTAAGATTGCAGTGCTTTATACTGCATTTTTCACTGCCAGCGGCAATCTAAAATACCTGTCCTTTCTTATCAGTGATCATTTAGAGACAAATGGAATAATTTCCTCTAAAGACTCCCTTAAATTATGAATCAGAAGGCTCTTTTACTTGCAGTAGATTTTTAGATGAGTAGGTCAGATTGCAGATATATTTAAATGTGAGGTACAGTTCTTACATTCATACTGTTTACAGAAAGAGCTACCTAAAGAGATACAAAGTTTAGCTGGGAGATGAGCTGAAAGATGCATATTATCAAACTGTGTTGCTATTGAAGTCAATAATTATTTAATCATTAAACAAATGAAGATTATAAGCAATGCTGACTGGTCTCAAAATTTCTGTGTGAGCTTTATTTTCAAAAGTTATACAGATTGTAGAAAGTAAAGAAATTAGCCTAATATGCCTATGTAAATATAGTGGCTCTAAATTCTTAGAGCAGAGACAAGGCAGCAAAACCAAGTTATAAATTTAGTTCTCCTCAGTAACTTTAAGCCAAAATCTACAGAAATCAAGACAGCCAGCACAACTGAATTTTAGTAAAGTTAATGAATTTCATGTGATTACAGGTCCATACATACAGATTATTTTACAGAAAGAAAGCTTATGAATTTGCATGAAATATACAAGTTGTCTTAATATTTGCCCTTTTCAGATCAAAAAAAAGTACTTCTGCACATCATATATGGGAGTGGACTGTCAGCATTCACCATTTTAAGAAAATATTTAAACTTCATACATGTGCTGCAGCTGCGTAGCTTAATCACAAATCTTAAATTAAGGGTGAAGATACATGAATATTCTTTCATATACATAAAATATTTCACAGAACTTTAAATATAAATTATAAGCATGTACCTGACGGGGATCAAATGGAAAATATACATGTATTAGTTAGTGAATTTCAGTTTTGTCAATTCATCAGAACGAGTCACAAACTCAGACAAAATGTGTGACATATCACAGTACTGTATGAGATTATTGGTTAAAGAGACTTTTCCCCCCTGTACTTACTTGTATATACTCTCACTTTTCTAATACATCTAGTGTGATTTCATTGTCTCCATATTTAAGTTTTATAACAAAAATATTTTACCTTTCATATAACAAACAAATTCACTGGCAGTATCAGAGAGCTATAATAGAATCAATTGTGAAATAAACATAGAGATTCTGTATACACAAATAAGTCCTTTCCTTTTTTGGAAAGAAGAGAATATTTACCAAGAGTAGTGCGAAAAATCAAATTTTTACAATTACTGAAAGTGAAGAAAGTCATCTTTTCATTGCATTTGTCAGACGTGGCAATTGACTGAAGCTCTCACAGAATATTGATGCACTAAAATATTAAAATGTGCCTCCCCTTAAAAAAAAGAAAAAAAACTAACAAACAAAAAAACCAACCAAAATAACCCACCCCAAAACCATCAAAACACCCCTATGTACTCAACTATGCAGTATGAAAAGAAAAATTAATTGAACTCATTAATTGACATAATTACTCATTCTCACCCTCTTCTCAGACAGTTGAACTCTAACCAGATGCTTCTGCCATCACCTTCGATCTTGGTAGGAGGAAGATGTCATTTGACCAAGGCTTTGTGAAGTTATCTACTAAGTATCTTCAATGAATGTGCTATGTTCTTTGCTCCAGTATAATTCAGAACCTAACTTTTTAGACGGTTACCAATTATTTAGTAAGTAATACTAACAAAATAATGATTTATAAGTGACATGAAAATGTGCAGTATTAATCTTTGCAAACTACTTTGAGAGAATGGTTATGAAAGGCTCTGTGGAAATAGAAGTACTAATTGATCTAAATGGATTCTCATAGAACAGAGAGACAGCATGTACTGTAATTCAACAAATTACCTGCTGTTTTGAAGTCTGTGTTGTACTGGAGTGGATGGATAAGCCTTTAGTGGAAAGAGAGTTAAATATTATTTCTTGATTAACTATCAAGAGAGAGTATGATTTTTTTTCCAGAGCAATGTCTGCAGTGACAAGGCTACAGTCTTTCTGATCTTCATAGAAATTACTGTCAGAGTGCAGCAGGCACACCTATATACCCAATTTATGAATATCACAGAAAAACTACAGTTACTGAAGAAATATGTTGAAATGATTTTGTGTTTTGGGGGCAACATGCATCTGATAAACATGATAAAAAATGTTATACTGAAAATCTTTTCTGAAGTGTTTATAATCTCAGCTAATATATACTTTCTTAAACTATGCTGTGCCTCTCTCCTTGAATGGAGTGCCTGAATACATTAAAGACAGGCCTTTCAGTCTTCCGTATGCTGCTACAGTATTCCAAATGGCCATTTCACATACTCTGTGCAAATTCCTTTCCACATACTCAAAACAGGCTTTGAAAAACAGGAGAGGCAAAGATTTGGCAATCTTCAGTCTCACAGGGCAGCAGAAAAGTACAAGCACCTTTCCCACTTGTAGTCACCTAGAGGTTGCCACACCCTCTGATTTCTAAGACTTTAGTATAAGATGTCTAGGCCTAGCTTTAAATGGCAGGAAACATCAACACTTAGTTATCTTCAGTGAGATAATTTAGCTTTGAAAAAGCTGTCTTCTAAAGGAAGACATGTTTATTGTCTGGAGGCAGGATAGCTATCATCGTTGGTCTGTGGACTCAAGAAATTTATTCTACATTGTTTTATATTTATTTGTTTTTAGAAGGTGCTGGGTTTGGTTTTCCTTCCCCTATATGCAACATAACTTCTGCTTTGAGCAGATTTTTTCTTCTGGAGCACATTTCTAAAGGAGATGTCACTCCTAAGACATAAAATTCTCCATGTTACAATAAATAAAACAGGCAAATACCAAAATATTCAAGCTAGATTTGTGTAGCATGAAAAATAGGCTTCTCTTCTGGATTTTATCTTAGAATAAATCTTTAAATGATTAGGTAGAAGCCACTGAGGAAGTAAAATGGAGTTTTTTCTCCCTGCTTGAAACTTCCTAATTTGTTTAATACTTAGTGAAGCATAAAAATTGGATCTGCAGCTGTGTAGTTACCCTGTTACCCTTACCTGAGTTTCAAAGGTATAGCCAAGATCTGAATTTAGCATAAGAAGATGACACAGATAGTTGTACAGAGAATTGTTTGGTGTCCCCTGACCCTCCCATAATGCAGTAGGTAATGAGCATTCTATTAATTTTCTAAAGTAGTTCATAATTAGGAGACTTTCAGACTGCACCTAGGAACCTGACTTAGTCATAAAACTGTGGAATTTAAAATCAAGATATGAATGAACAATTTGTTGCTAAAGGATTTAGCCATGAGGTCACAGGTCTCAAACTTACTTGACAACTGGTAAAGGTAATTTTCTATGACTGAGCAGAATATTTATTAGATAATATCGGTGTACCTCCCCATCAGTTACAAATGATACTCCTTTGTCTTGCTCAGCTTTCCACTACCATTCTGGGTCCTAAGGTTCAGTTGGGGAGAGTGTAGAAAAGATCATCAATACCCCAAATCCCTTTCCAGGAGGACTACAGATGGTTTCTTTTTCCTCGTTCTTAGATCCACTT
Organism: Anhinga rufa; assembly: GCA_013400875.1. Lineage (NCBI taxonomy): Eukaryota > Metazoa > Chordata > Aves > Suliformes > Anhingidae > Anhinga > Anhinga rufa. The sequence continues at coordinate 3,881 of VZTV01017220.1, read as the reverse complement.
GCAGCATGTTATCAAACATACAGAAATGACTCTACACCTTGTACTTCCTTCACTGCTTCACAGTTCCATGTAAATTTATGATATATCATGTGTTTTTACATGTTGGACACTTGTTCGTTGGTTTTTTTTATCACCACTAAACCTGCTTTTACTGCAGTGCCTAAGGTTGCATCCCTTTAACAACCAGACCACTGGTTAGTTGTTTACAACCCCAGGAGCTCCAGCATTATCTTGTGCCTGTGCTCTCAAGGCTTCTGCTGTCACACCATGGAGAATACTCCACTATGCTGCATATTACTCAAGAGTCATAGAGAGTTCATTCCCTACAGAAGAAATATTTGTTGCTACTATCTGTTGGTTTACAGTAATAAGCATTATGCAACAATTGTACAACAGCTAAAACGAAGTAAATAACAGTCATCTGGTCCTTAGATAATTTTCATTACAGCTAAATAAAAGAAAATACAGCTCCAGACAGGCCAAGTTCTGAAAAAGTCTGACAAGCCTTGTGGCCTCTGTTGTTAGCTAAATGCAGCACTAGCTTTACTGGGTTGCTAGGCTACATAGGACTATGGACATATCAGCTATTATATTTTTACTGTTTTTAAAGTAATATTTCCACATTCAAGAAGCTGATATCCAAAGATATTTTAAGAGCAAAAAGGAAGCAGAACTATGAGCAGAGATGGTCTTACCAGGTGTCAAGATCATTTTTCTCCAGGTCCAAACACTTAACCTGAAAGAAGATAATCTCTTCTGAGTGGCAATAAAGACCCTACCCTGCTATTCCACAAACCCCTTTTATCTGATGACTTAGAAAACATGAAAAAAATATTTTTCAGTTTCTCTCTGCATTTATCATTCTTCTAAGACTTTATTTGTGGAGAAAAGTAGTTATTTGTTTCCTCTGTAAGCAGAAGTTTTAGAAACATTGGTGTTGTATTTATTCAAAAAGTCTGATCAATTAAAAGAGGGAATAAAATCTGGACTTCAGGAAGCCTAATGTTTGTGACACTCCTAGTTCTTCTAGAATTCAAATTCTGCACCTTCGATCTGCTTGCTGATTAAATGTCTCCCCTTCAAATGAGAGATATTTTTTTTTCCTCAGGTAAGGTAGCAATCCTGCCTTTACACAAATAAGATATTTCATGTCAGTTTAGAATGCTCCTATCAGCTAACAAGAACACTTGAGACAAAACAACTTAGATGCAAATTCTCTTCTACTGATAGCCATTTGCTTCAGAGTGAGTTGTCTCCTACCACATTTGCAGAACTTATTGGCCATATAATGTAAGGAATTAAATGTCCATCCAATGAAGCAGAAAGCAGCTAAGTTCACAATCAAGCAACATCTGATAATAGCAACAAAAGTATTTCATTATCAGTGGCTACTTTATTTGTTTTCAAAGCAGTTCCATTGTTTTCTGCTCATGACTGGAAGTCTTAGACCTGATCTAACTGTGGTTTGACTAAGGAGAGAAACATCCAGTTTCAAATACACTTTAAAAGCATAAAGAGACAAAGATATCTTAACTCTTCCAAGAACACATTTGATACCAAAATATCCTTATCCTTCTTCTCACTGCTCTTCACTGGGAATTTACATTGATTCTTATGATAAAAGAATTATGTTCTGTGGAAAATAAGGCAAATTCTCAAACAAAAGTGAGGAAGGTCAGTTGAAAAAGTAATGACACATAACAGTTCTAAGCAGTTTGAGAAACTGGTCATAAAACAGAAATATCATCTCTCCATGACATAGGACTACAAATTTATCAATAATTTGCACATTATAATTACTGTAATTGTTACTATTACAAACCTGGCTAGTTTAATGGTACTGAAAGTAGAGATTTTCTGGTATTCAATCTTGAGTTTAAACAACATCAAGGCATAGGAAAAATAAACCTTAGGGATATGATGTTTTTAGTAAGAGGTGCAGTTTAATGCAGTTTTCTGTGTGTTCAGATTGGCAGATTTGCCACAAGCTTTAACTGTAGGCAGAGCTAGCATTCATCTGTTCCTGCTTGTGAATACATGCCCTTATTGTGTGATTACTCTGGTAGCTCTTCCCTACTCAGTTAGAACTCTTGTCAAAGGCAAATCCCTAATTTATAACACCACCAACTTCTCTGAGGATCACCTCCATATGAGAAGAGATGTTATATCAAATCCTCTGGATTTTTAAAAATGCCATTTAATTTCCTCAGTTTTAAATCCAGATTGCCTAGATAATATGAATTAAGTAGTATGCCTCAGGGAGAAAACAATCAAGCAACCTTTCTTCTACTACTAAACTGTATCTCAATTAAAGGTATTCCGATAATTGGTGAGATAACACTTTAAAACTGACAGTACCTGAAAACTCGATTTACAAATCTTTCCCTAGTCTGTTTCAAAATTTATAATTGTCTATTTTTTAAATAAAAATATAAACATATTTACCTTGAGGCCTACCTAAATCTTCTCATTAGATTTAGTAAAGTCTTCATATGTACACAAAGGAGCACAAGTGTTTAGTTTTTATTTTACATAATCCCCATCTCAAGAGAAGGAAGACATTTGTTCAGTTCCTGATAAAGAACATTAGCAGCCAGCCAAAGCAGCTTTTAAAAGTGGCATTGCTAAAGAACACACACTACAGAAGAGGCAATGAGTGAAAAGATCAGAATTAGATTGATAATTACAGTGTACTTAAACATATCCTACACTTAATACCCCAAACCACAGGAGAATAAAAGGAAGACATTTTTCCAAAGAACTGTTTTCCATACAAAAGTTTAACAGATTATCAAAAGTAGAACATTAATCAAAACCATACTAATTGTGAAAAAATACATATATATTGTGGAGAGAATTGAGAGTACTTAAAAAAATTAAGTGCTTACTTTTGACATTTTAAAACATACTTAATTTTCTTAGGAAAAGTCTCATTTTGAAGTCTACTTTCTCATCTAGAATAGTTTAAAATGTGAAAAATAGGTAGGGGTGTACCTATTTTTTATTGATTTTGTAATCAGATATCTCTGGCTTCTTGAATACCACATATAGTTAATTTTACTAATTGGTTAAATTCCTCAAATTATTTACTCAATTTACATCTGCATGCTTTTCAGAGGTAATTGTGTCCTGTTTTGTTGAGGATGGTGGAAAGCAATTTCTCAGTCTAACCAGAGGAAAAAAAAAAAGCCTATTTCTGTGTGACTTCATAAAGAAAACCTAATGTGCACATGTGATGACTGTGCTTATATTCAGCATTAAATTATTTTTTTCAGTTATCCAAGCAATTTAATTATTAACAATGTATTTATATTTGCAAGCTAAAGTCTTTACAGAATTTGGAGGTGGATGCTTAAAATGCTGTCACCATCAGTTCTACAAGGAAGCATGGACACTGAGTATTTTCAGCATGCTTTAAATGTTGGAATGAGAGTATGATAATAATGTGTATTGACTTTCTTAGCCCTACTGGAAGAATTTTAGGCTGGAAAAATTAAACATTGTGGATAAAATCATTTCAGTGTTCTGCTGTTTTTCACTTGCATCAGCGTTCAATTGTTTGCTTTGTTTTTGAAAAAGGGTAATTACTATTATGTAACAAAAAGAAAAAGTGATTGCTACAAAACTTTCTTTTCAGAGATAAATTATAGAGACATTGGGCCATATCAGCATGACTATTCCACGCTGAACTCCCATCTGTCCTGCAGATTAAGTTACAAAACCTGTTCTAAGCATTTGCTACGTCATTAGTTACCACCAAGGCTTTCCTTTTTTCCCCATTACTGTAATAACAAGCTAGTATCTCCTTCTCTAGCCTCTCTCTCTGTTTTGACTATTTCCAGAAAAGGGAAGATTGATTAGCGAAACTCAAATGGAAGAGG
>VZTV01017219.1:0-13592 GCA_013400875.1 Anhinga rufa | reverse complement strand
GCTGAAACCAGGACACCCCCAAACAAACAAAGAAACAAAGCCCCAAACAATTTAAAAGCAATTTATTAAATTATTTCCATGCAGTGTGCTACTATTAAATTTAGAATAGAATATTGTATTTTATCTGATTAGATCAAATACAAGCAAAGGTTAAAAACATATTCTCGAAGAGAATGTGGTTTTGGAGAAGTAATCTGGGTCTTCATAGATTAATTGTTTCTACAAACACCAATCACAACTGAACCTAAGGCTCCCTCAGCTTCATTGGTGAGTGATCTCTGGTGTGAGGACCCTCTTTCATTTCAGATTGATTATTCCAGCATGTAAATTCTTAGCCAACATGCATGAGCACTGCACAATAACCCCTACTGTACTTACCTGAATAATCTTTTTGAAATAAAGATTGTGGTTGCAACGAGGAATTAAGACCCTCAGCTTCCTATATTATATTGCTTTGTAACAATTTTGTCAGGGTCACTTGCGTCAGGAAAAGTATGGTTTAGGTATTGGGTTTCTCTTAAAGTTAGCGAATAATCATCACCAGCTCCAGACACAAATCAGAGTGTGTTTTAAAACTAAGAACAACCTAAGAAAAAGACAAAAAGGAAGGGAGGAAAAAATGAATATAAAATTGATAAAAAACCCCACACCCAATCCCAATAATAACGTTAACTCAATTTTATATTGATATTCCTATCAATAAGTAAGCAGAAAGTCAGCAGTAAGCCAATGTTCTACTGCATCTTGGTGATTTTTTTACCTTGAACTCTCCACTGATACTATAAATTTTTTCTAAAGAAATATCTCTTACACATTTTATTGTCCCCTACCATTTGCCCTCTGATACTTCTCATTCATGACTAGTGAATGGCTACTGTTAGTGTCATAAAATGGTTGTCAGTGGTTAGTTGTCCTAGAAATGAGGAATACATTTATGCAGATTTATCCCCAGGATCTATCAAAAACTGAAGCCAGGAAAAAAACCACAAACAAACCAACAACAACAGCAACAACAAAAAACACCACAAAACACAAACAAACCAACCTTATTTTGTTACTTCTTACAAAAACAATATTTCTAATGATTTTTCAGTGTCTTCACAAAATCTTACTAGTTTTATTCCTAAAGCTGCTTGGAAAAACAGATTTTTAAAAATTTATTCATATCTATTTCTGTCACTTGTGACTTTGGTGAAAAACTTCTATAATACTTAATTTGGATAATGGATGCAAAATATTAATTCCTTTGTTCCACTGAAAAACAAATACAAATGGAGTCCCTGAGAAAAGTCTTAGTACAAATTAGTCTGTGGTCCCAAGAAAGTAAGAACTCTAAATTTCTCCCAGTAGCCTATATACTTGCTTTCATATGCATTCAAGTAGCAAAGGATGCATGACTAAAGTTTTGGTTATAATGAATTCATTATCCATGGTACATTAAGTACCACATTTCTCTTTATTCAAATTACACAGATAATTTTATATGTTCTACACCTAAAACCTATGAATTCTAACTAGCATAAAAAAAAAGTTTGCACTGGCACAAATGTGTGCTTTATTTGCACAACGGTTTCTTCCCCTCAAAATCATACCAGTGTTAAATAAATGAAATAATAGCCTGAAGTTAAATGAAATAACTGTGATGACATGTCTGGAAACTAATTGGACATAGAGTTCAAAATTCTGTGAAATAACAGAAAAGACCTATTATTTTGTTGTTGTTTTACCCTGAATCCTCTTTAAAATGTAACTTCAAAAAGCATTTGCAGGCACAGCTTTTCCTTTTGAAATGATCTGTTGCCAACAACTCCCAACGAAAATCTTCATGTATACGTTGCTTTAATCAGTGTCAGATACATGAATATATACATTTCTCTCTTTTGTGTATTGTGTTTGGTATATTGGGTTGGATTTCTATAGGGAGATAAATTTTCATTACTCACTTCCAAATATATTTTAACAAACTGTTCGGGACATCTGCTAGTAATGCAAACCTAATAGGGCTCCAGAGATCACTGCTGAAAAGTTACTCACATTTCAACCTAAAATGATCATTAGGCACACGTTTTGTGTGTTTATACAAGAAACTTCTACAAGAACATTTATACAAGGACCTTACACAAGAATGTTCCAACTTTTGCAGCAGATTATTTTTTCTGATGGGAGCTGAGATTTTTCACAACATTTGATAACATTTTTATATTATTTCAACATCTCCTCAGTAGAAATGTGTCATGTGAGCCAAAGTAGCTAAGCATCTTGATGCACTGTGTATGTCACTGCTTATGAAATTCTTTTGATAAATCTACTCTTCTCTGGTGTGTAAAACAGGTCTCTATATACAGAAAGCAAAGAGTATAATAAGATTTAATTTATTACCTAGACATTCACATTTCCTAATGTGTAAAATTTCTAATTCACCCTGGTAACTGAGAATGAAGGAAATATTGACGGGCAGAGATTACAAAAAAAATCCCTCTCATTTTCTGATCTTCCTTAGGAAAATATGGTATGGGTTATGGTATAACATTTCCAGTGGAAGAGCAGTAAAAAAAGAACTAAATGAAAAAATAACTTTTCTCTTCTTGGAGAGCAACAAAACAAGGGTGATGAGTAGAATGAATATGGGCAGAGTGATAGCAATGGAAGATGACATAAATAACTTCCTCTCCTCCCTCATTTGTCTTGGCTAGATAAACACAATCAACAAAACTGTAGATCAAATGCTAAGCCACAGTTCCCTTTAATGGCAATGCTTACACAGGCAGTAGTACAGTATGAGACATGAGATGAAATGGCCTCAAGTTGCGCCAGGGGATGTTTAGATTGGATATTATGAAAAATTTCTTAACCCAAGGGATTATCAAGCATTGGAAGAGGCTTCCCGGGGAAATGGTTGAGTCACCATCCCTGGAAGTATCTGAAAGACATGTAGATGTGGTGCTTAGGGACATGGTTTAGTGGTGGCCTTGACAGTGTTAGGCTTATGGTTGGACTCAAGATCTTAAAGGTCTCTTCCAACCTGAATGATTCTATGATTCTATGAGTGATCAATCTGCATATGAGTTTCTCAGGTATGTTGCTAATCACCCATCTATTTTCTCTTGGAGTCTCTTGTAGTCTTCTACAGAATTTACAGACAGCTCTGCCTATACTGTCATGTATAGGTTCCTTCATTATGGTGTGACACAACTTTGTATATAACAAGTCATTTCCAAGAACAGCCTTAGAAACTCGTGAACTTTCAACATCTTTGCTAATACTTTTGGGGCAGTCCAAGCAATGTCAGATGTGACTGCCACAGTCTTGTGATAATTTGGCTATGTACATTCTTATTCCAAATCTATTGATAATTTTCTCTGCACAATAGAGCTCAGAAACATCTGTGTGTGTGTATATATATATATAAACCATATATGGTATAGCACTGTAATATAGTACTATAGTACAATATGTGTATAGCAATTTCATAACTGTAATATTGATATGTATTTAATTTATATCCATGTATTGATATGAGTTGCAACTTAGTTGTTTTCCAGAGGTAAGTGCTGCATGTATTGTGCCAAATCAAATCCTTATTCTATGAAAACTTAGCAGTAGTAACACACACAAATTTTAAAATAAAAATGCATTGTACGTGGCTACAGTGTCATATATTCAGTTACTGGAGTCACAGTGGAAACGAATTTTGCATTATTTATTTACTGGTAGTCTTGAGCAGTGAGGTAAGCATCCTCAGAGAAGAAACAAGATGGTTCTGTTTCCTTGGTACAAAAACATTCATCTTGTTCTTGCAGGACTAGAGGATAGCTTCCCAAGCAAAATATCTAACCTTCTTGAAATGACATATATTCAGGAACTTGCTACCTCAATCATAAATACCTACTTCAGGTAGGCACTGGCAGACCCCTCCTGAAGCGTCTACCCAGGAATAAAAAGTAGAGAGTGCTTTTCTTTCATATTTTTCAAACTGGTTAAAGTCAAAGACTAAAGCAAACATAAATATGCTAATGCAGCCGCTAGTTCTGCAATTAATTTTAGGCACCATCTTGCTACACTTATTTCATTATCCCAGCTGACATTTTATTCACTTAGTCACAATTACACTGCAGGAAAATTGTAACTGTGCTAACATAACTTAGAATGGAAAGACATAGAGCATCACACATTTCCACCTATTAGCAGTCAACAATTGTTGTTTTTTTTCCACAATGTTAAATGCAAAATCTTTAGTTCCTAAATTGTATAATATGCTTAGTCTTTGCAACATGGCACATTTGCATATTGAAATGAATTGAAAATAAGAATAATGAACCATGCTGGGAAATCTGAATATAAAGAATAAGGGAAAAAAAAAAGTTTAAACTCCTTTATTTTTTAATCCTTTCAGGATGTAGTTTATGGATAAAATCTTTTGCTGGTGACAATCTAGTTAACTACATAGGTTTCAGTAGAAATTTAGACATGTCTAGATTAGTGTCCAAAAATTTCCATTATACTGATAAGCCTCCATTCACCCTCTGATTGTATTTTGTTGGCAATTTTGGACAGGGATTTACATTTATCCCTTTTCCTGCTGTTTCAAGGGTCCATTTCTGCATAGGCTCCAATATAATTTTCAGCTTTTAATTTCTAATTTTTTCTGCATACCACTATCTATTTTTCTTCCCAACTTGAAGAAGGGTTTTTTTTCAGCTAAAATACCCAGTCAAATCAGCCCTCTTTATTTAGTTTGCCAACACCTAAATCTTCTGGTAATTTGAAAGTATGTCAACCATTGCACATTTTCTGTGCAAACCTTTATATGAACTACTCACAATCCATAAAATTATGACTGTTAAGAATGTGGACTCCTTTCTTCTCCTCCTTGCATTAGATATCTACTTCTTAGTACCAAAACTGTATTTTCAACACTTCAGTAAATGTCCTCATTGCTTGGCTCCCACAGCTCCTACTGAAGCAAAGGTTAGTTACATTTTACATTGTCCTATTTCTTTCTCCAGTACATTTACATGGCAAAGCTACAACTTTATGGTTGTTAATAACAGTTACAACTATGCAAGCTTACATAATTACAATAAAATCGTATGCTTCAGGACATACATTGATAATCCATGGGAGTCATTAAAGGACTTTTCTTCTCTCATTATGACATTAAACAATGGACAGGTGATTTATGGTGGCTTTTGGTGTTATTTTAAGCATCAAGTACTGCTTACGGAAGCAGAATGACAGAGCAGGTTTAATAAAGGCAATAATCCAACATTATCTCTTTTATATTCTCATAAAATCTCACCCATTATGTCTCTTATTGTGACAAATGTTATTGGTATTATGATGAACACATAGGCCATTTTTATTTAGTAGTTCCTTTGCTAAAAGACTATTCCTTGGTGTTTCCAGTGGTCATTTAGCAATATATTTTTGTTTTTATAAGTAAAAGCCCTGTGATTAATTCTGGAAGCAAATCTTAAAATTAAATGTGAAAAGTTTCTGGGAAGTAATAAAAGTAAGAGAATTAACTAAGTGCACATGATTTCAAACTGGCCCCCAGAAATGTGTCCAAAGCCATGTTTTCCTATATTCTAGTACAGAGGAAGAAAAGGAGCAAGAAACAAAAGAAAATAACCCAATAAAAATAATGTAAAAATGACTAAAAGAAAAAAGACAAAATGAGAGAGCAATAAAATAAACACACCCTAGATGAAGTTCTTCAGTTCCTTGTCTGATGTGTTTCCAGTGAGGACTGGCTATTTATTAACTCTTCTTATTCTAAAAAAAAATATCCTAAACTGTTGATACTGTGGAAGATAAAACAAAACACTTTAATCAGTTTTTAATTGATAAATTCATTGATTTGTATTCTTTCTAAATATCATTATTCTACAATATTATTCCACAGTTTTGCCAGATGGTCAGTGAAATCAAGAACTAAGTTCAAAATGGTAGATTTTCCTCTAAGAACTAACATTATTTACTTAAATCTCCAGCCAGAATTTTTCAAATCACTAACTACATTCTCCCAGTACCCTTAGCATTTAACCCTCCCCACCTCTCTCTCTTGGGATAAATGCCTAATTGTCTCCATCAGTTACAGAGGAATCTGAGGCTACACTTAGCCTTTGAGAATATTTTCTTAGATTCTTAAATTTGTTATAAAGCCAAGTAGGGTGAATGCTGATTCTGTATATGAAATAATGAAAACTTCATTATTAGAACATGAAGCACATCATTATTGCATGTAGATCCATAACAAATAAAACAGTTGTAGTGTCTTGGAGANNNNGTGTCTTGGAGAAGGAGAAGATGAGAAAACTGTTACTTTGGTTCCCCAGCAGCTGGCATGATATCTAGTAGATAAACAGTCCAGTACCAGACTTCTCATATCACAGTTTGGTATTCAGTTCCCAAATGAGGAAAGTATTCATCCAACCTGACTCAGGTCTCTTGGGAAATGTTACCTAGTGCCAGCATCATACTCTGTCTTCAATGTGTTATAATTTCAATTTCATGTAGTGCTTGAAATAAAAGGTATAATGAGAGTTTACTTAATTTCACTGACCTATCTAAGCACCCAGATACCAAATTTCTGTGATACATTAGCTGTATCATTGCTATCAAGGTTACCTCTAACAGCCTTTTCCACTCTTTTTTTTTTTTTTTGTTTTCACATCAGGCTGCCTACATTGAAAAATCTGAGTTTGCAAAAACTAATAGTGCTTTGGAAAATTAGAGGAATTCCTGGTCAAAAACATACACAAATGAAGCTCAGTTTATTTTATGTTCTTCTTACATAAACAGAGGACAGGGGTTTCTTTCTCTCTGAAGCTCTGTCCATCTGTGTTCTTTGCTAAATTAATTAGGCAAACAAAACTGTCTGAGCCATTGTTCCAGTGGACTTACAGATGGGAACAGTCTTCCTTGTTCTTTAAAACTTGAGTACATAGATACAGTTAATTCACAAACGTGTACACTCAAATATCCATAGCAGAAGTAGTCAAATCAAGATATAGCTATAATGACATGAGAATTCTATCATTAGTCATACACAATCCACAGAACCTGAGTCGGAAATGTTACATATTTATAAAGCCGTTTGCAATAATTCTATGAAGATAGAACCCACTTTTTTTCAGACAAGCTTGAGAAATTCACACCACACTCACTAGTACTGAACACAGGAAAAAGGATTAATTTCTCAAAAAAAAAAAATAAATTACTAAATTCTGGCCAGGGTGAAGACATTTCGTTTTGACAGGGTCTTATATATGGATAGTTTTAGGCTGTATTCTACATGAAGGAGGTGTGTATGCATGTACAAAAGAATAACACTGAGATTAAATTGCAGGTGTAGATTTTCACTGGATCTAAATCTGTTCACTTGGTCTTAATTTACTCTGCTTGAAGTTGGAGCAGGATCCTGATTCAGTTTTCACAACTAAACTGCAGACATAAATCTGAACACACTCTAAATGCAGGACCGGTCTTTGTGGATTAGGCATATCATTTCTTTAAAAAACAGCAGAAATCATGTTCAGAACACAGAACATAGAAACACAGTATCTGTGAGAGTTGCTCATTCCGAAGAGAAATATTTTATAATAAAAAATCCATTCAGAATAAAACCCAGAGGACTGAATGGAAGAAAACCTAAGGATTCTCTTTTACATGTTGTTTAATTATGCCTTCTTCAAGCCAGAAAAAATCACTATTTTTTTAGGATGTGATCTGCAATGCAAGCTATGCTAATCCAAGAAGGCTACTGGTATAGCTCTTTAAGGCATGACTAAAGAAATGTTTTCTGAATTCAGAAAATCTGAGATGGAAACCATACACAGCTGGGACCTCTTGAGGTTTAATGATGAGTTTGTTTGGTTAGGACATATTGCTGCCTCCTTTATATTTTCATTTACTATTATTTTTTAAAAGTCAAAGACTCACCAATACAAGTCAAGAAGACTGCACAACTGCTTCATCTATCGAATTCATAAAGATGCTTATAGATTTGTCATTACACTCACATATTTTTTTACAATATTTATTGCTACATAGATGTCCCATCTGTTTTCAGTCCCAGTGAACACTAATAGCACCTTACGTCTGGAACTCTGAAAAATTCAGAGGTCAAATAGTTCTCCAGAAAGGTTCCCCCATTGCAAAGAAAAATGAGAAAAGGAATAATGCTGCAAATAGCTGAGCTATAGCTCAGATGGAAAATACAGTCAGCCTTCTTTTGGGATTACAAAACACTTTTTTTCCAAAGACAATAAAAGCTGGGAAACAGTAATCGTTATAGAAATGAAGATACATGTTATTCATTGGGGTTTTGATAAAAATACTTTAAAGAAGAACTAAAAACTGACTGAAAGGTAATCAAATCTTTGCAATAACAAATCATATTAACAGGAATTTTCTAATGTACAGATGTAAAGTCTTGAAATTCAGTGAGAGAAAATAAAAATAGAGGGTAAAGAAAGTTTAAAGATATTTTGGCAAAACCAAACCAAAATACTATCACAACCAACTTGGAAGAGTGCAAATGAATATGTATAAATAGAAACTGTTGAGAAGAAAATTTATCCCATCCAGCTGAAGTAAAAAAAGGCAAATGTGATTTCCAACATAACATGGCTGCAATAAAATATACAGCAAATATTCTATAGAAAAATATTTTAAATTCAACACAGTTGTTCTTTTGTGTATTGCAGTCTGTTGCTAGTTGAAATGACCCATGCTGGGAGTTGGTCCAGTAAGTTTCCACACATTAGTACATTATCAACAGTATAATCAAGTAATGAAATGCAGTCTTCTGGACTTAGCATACCAGACTGGCGAACTATGGAGGAACCCAGCTGTCAGTGTAATATTAATCATCAAATATTTGTTGTTTGCTTTTACACTGGTGTATCCTGTAAAACAAAAAATACAACTATTATCCTTTCTATTTCATAGGAGTTGTGTGGTCAAATAACAGACATCAGGCATAAATTTAATAGGAAACAGGCTAGATTGTTATTCAGTTCTTTCAATTTTACTGTCGTTCTTGATCTCTGTGTATTGTTGAGGGAAACAGTAGAAGAATAATGAATTATTCTTGTTCTGTGTAGTATCCTCTAGAATAGAAAGAGATTCCTCAATGTTACCTCATTACAAACTATTATTATTATTCTTAAACAGAAAATTGAGTTGATCTCAGATGTCTTTTTAAATTTATGTCTTATGAAAACAAAATATGGTGAACATAGGGATTTTTAAGTCCTCTAACAGCTATCATTCAAGTGTCATAAAGATAGTTGTATTTAAATGTAATATTTGATAATTCCAGTATTTTTGTGATGTCTTAACCACCAAATATCCAAACCAGCACATTTTTATTAGTTTATTTTCTATGGGTATGATAAACACTGATTTTTTGTGTGTTTCTTTATTCAAATACATGTATACCTTCACTAAAGTCTGATTCTTTGATAACTACAAAAACTACAGACTTTTTATTAAGGAAATCAGTCTTATGGAAAACTGTCCGATATCAACATTATATTTTTTTATTTTATAGTTTGAGGAAATAAAAAATACAATAATTTTCATACCAAAAGGTGGATTTTTTTTCCCAATAAAAATCTGAAGAATGTGAAGGCAATAGGAATCTAATATCCTACTGTCTTCAGTTATCGGAGGTACATTTTAAAATAAAATGTTCTACACTTTAATAGCACTGAACCATCACCTTTCTGTAAGTGGGTATCTTTAACAGATATATTGAAACAATGTGAAGTCAATAAAAGGACTTTCATTTTCTTTAGTGACTTAGGATCTGGCTTAAAACCATTTATTTCTGCAATTTCGTTTTTTTTTCTCCCATTTTACATATCCAGTTTAACTTCAGAACATGATTGATTTCAGCTAACATTAGTCTTTAAAAATGTTAGGTATTTAGGATGCCTCTATATTCAATTAAGACATCTATCTAGGATATATACTGCAGAATGATTAGAGGTGATTGTCTCTTGCCCCTTAATACTGATGAAGCCTAGATATGTATATATTGAGAGATTTGTGACAGGTAAAATTGTATTAAGTGAATCCCAATCAGTCCATTTTAAGGTCTTCAGCATAAAAATTTAGAAAGTACATACCAAGATCCCCTAAACATGTATCCCAAATTTTGGATCACCCTTAGTAGATGGTACACTGATGAGTGTACATGCTAAAAATGTACCCTATTATTTCTAAGGATGGTCTTTTGATTAACATGCTAGACAGAGACTCGAGCTATCCTTACATTCACAGACAGCTCCACTGAACAGGAAGAGTCTTTTGTTGGTCTTCTGTTTTTAAAGCAGTATATTTTAAAATTATTTCCCTTCCTTCTTTCCATTTCTTTTAACACAGAGCTCCTTACAAATTCAAATCCTTTGGATTGTGGCATTTTTATTAGGGTCTATTAAATTAGAACTATTCACACTTGCTCATATATTGTCATGAATAGTTGTATTGACATGTCCTTTGTTTTTTCAGATATAATTTTAAAATTATGTTAAAATGTCTACATTTATTCATTAAAATTAGGATGTCTTCTTTTATATGATATATTTTCTGTTATTAAAAAACATAGCTAATGTGCCTCAGTTCTGTAGCAATACATGTCTTTTTTTTTCCTTTTTTTTTTTTCCAGAGCCGTAAAGATTAATGCCTTTTTTTTTTTCGGGAATCACAGTAACAAGTTGCAAATGATGAATGAAAGGAAAAAAATCCCAGTCCAGTGTGGAGACAAGATACAGACAATGCTAAGCATTCTTAGCCAACTCATCCACAAGGAAAAAAAAAAAAAAAGGGAGGGGAAAGAAAAAGGAAAAAATAAAAAAAGAAAAAAAAAGAAAAAAAAAAAAAAAAAAAAAAAAAAAAAAAAAAACAACAAAACAAACTAGTATAAGCTAGGACACTTAAAGGTACATCCAAAGTCCACTGTATTATTAACCTCTTATTAACCTCTGTAGGCTTTGGATGCGGTGATTCTAGATGGCTTCTTTGAAGGAGCGTCTTTTTTAATGTCTTCTGTCAGGCTTCTTTCCTTGAATCTTTAAAGCTCCTTCCAGTCATACAGCTCTAATACCAATGTTTCCTCAGATCATATATTTCAAATCCCCTGCATATACTTGAAATATATAAACAAGAAATTTTCATAGAATAATGACAGAATCATAGAAAAGTCCAGGTTAGAAGGGAACTCTGGGATCACATGTTCACCTTTCTCTTGAAAGGACACATTAAATTAGGTTATCCATGGCTCTGTCAAAACAGTTTTGAATATATGCAGTGAAGGAGATTCTAACACTCCTCTGGGCAATTTTTTTTTTTCAAGATTAATTATTCCCACAGGAAAGATTATGTTTCTTACATCCAGATGGAATTTCCCATGAAGAAACTTTGTGTGTTGTCCTGTCACCATGGATTCTTGACAAAGAAGTATCTCCATCTTTGCAGTAATGACCTTTTAGGTGCTGGAAGACTGCAATTAGACATGCTTGCCCCCCAGCCTCTTCCTCTCCATGCTGGATGAACTCAATTTCTTCAATATTTCCATGCATGAAGTTACTCAGTCCTCTAATTATCAGAGAGATCAGAGATCTGCCACTGGGCCCTTTCCAATTTTTCAGTTTTTCCCTCACTTGAACTAAGGGAACCACATCTGGACACATTATTAGCAAGTAGAGCGGACTAATCACACACCTTTAGCTACTGGATTTGCACTTACAGATACAGCCCAGGACTTGATTTGCCATCCTTACTGACCTACCACACTGCTAACTGTTCATCTTCCTGTCCACCAGAACCCCCAGAGGCTTTTCAGCAGAACTATACTTCAGTCTGTGTTGTAACTGGATATTATTCCATCCCCTGTGCAGTACTCTCCACTTATCTTTTTTAAATCTCATACAACTCTTGCTAGCCTAATCTTCCAGCCCACTGAGGTCTCTCCATATAGTGGCTCTTCTAGTGCCACTAGTATTCTGTAGTGTAATTTGATTGGGCTACAAACACATAGAGTAATCCCGTGTAATAATTAGGGAATCTTGATTTTTCCCAGACTCCCTTAGATTCTCCCTCACAAAATACCTATTATTTGCACAGGTAGACAGATTGTAAAACATTTGACATAGAACTATTTTTGCCCTGTAAATATGATATTGCTGGCCACAGTGTGTAAGTTAACTGTTCACGGTCTCATGAGTAAAAATTGTACAGGCTGATATCGGCCTGCCTAGAGCTTTGGTTTAGCTTGTTTTATTGTAACAACTGTCTAACCATCAGTTGAATACTACCTAACTCAATCTAACTCTAGCTGAATTTTCTGCAATTATTACACATCTTGTTATAATAATTTTGATAAATTTCTGTAACTAATAGATCTTAATAGCAAGTTGGTTTTTTATGATCCTAGAATAAAAATGCAACGTAGAAAAGTACAAGGGTAAGATGATAGCAAAGGACTTGAAAGGGAGTAGGATAATGTCACAAACACAGATTTGCGGATATGGACAACTACACCAAATTGTCACATATACAACCTTGTATATCCTGCCGACTACACCAAATTGTCACAAATGCAGATTTGTGTATCCTGCTGACTATGCCAAAATGCCGTGAATATGATTTGTTACACGGCTTTGGTTAGAAATTTAATATTTATTAATAATTATTATTTCAGATTGATCACAGCATTAGGTTGTATGATTTTTAACACCATCAGCCAATTTGAAACAACAATTTGATGGAATCTGTTACAATCAACATAGCAACTTAGTTAAAGATTTGAGAATGGCAAGGTTCACTCTATTACTTACATAGAAGAAGTGCACAAAGGAAAATTTAGGTATGCTCGAGTTTGATACACAGAAGGATTGTGGATGCAGGGGATAAGAAGGACCCTCTTGTTGAGGTACAAGGTTCAGAATAGACCCCTTTGCTTTCTAAACTCCTTTCATAAGAGAAGTCTAGGTGCAGCTAGGTCCAATCTTAGTCTCAGACTTGGTCAATGGTTTAAGTGAATAGGGATAATATATATGTATATACAGTCAAATTGCACACACATACACACACACCAAGTGTGTCGTTTTACGTTCTGGCCACAATTCTGTCAGGGAGCAGATGATCAGGTGTGGACAGAGATTGACGCCCAAGTTGTTATGACCAAGATAACAGCAAGATAGGGCTTATCTTGGGATCTAAGAGTGGCCTGGGGGACTGCACCACCACAGATAATACCTGAGACTCCAAGATAGAAACATCTAAAAAATTATCAAATTCTTGTCAATAATGTAATACAGTCTTGAGAGCCACATAAAACTAGTTTTATGTATAACAAAGTGAACAAAGGAAAGGTGTCCAATATATGTAAATCATACCATACATATTAATTTCAGTTATAAAGTGAAATTTAAATTAATTAAGAAAGATATAAAAAATGTAACAAAATAACCCTACAGAGACCTCAGAGGGAGCACAAAGCGATTCCCATTAGAAATATTTTACTCTCAGAAAAAAATCACTCAACTGGTGACTCACCTCAGGACCTGGGAGTGCTGGTG
>VZTV01017218.1:13444-31027 GCA_013400875.1 Anhinga rufa | reverse complement strand
ACGGTGGGGTGCCCTTTGTGACAGGGTGTCCCGTGGGGTGGGGTGTCCTGTGTGAGGACGTATACGGTGGGGTGTCCTGTGGGGTGACCTGTGTGAGGGGGTGTCCTGTGGGATGGGGAGTCCTGTGTCCTGAGCTGTGGGGTGGTGGGGTATGTGCCTGCTGGGGTGACAGCAGTTGGGCAGGTCGGTGGGGGAAGGCAGGCTGGTTCTGCCCATTATGTTTTTTGGGGGGTTTTTAGTGATATTTCTTATTTAATATGTGGGGAAAGTGCAAGTGCTCCTTGGGCTTCCTGCTGTGTGACTCGGTGAGGGCAGCCTGGCAAAGTCAGGGGTGGGGTTCACGTGGAAGCATCTGCTCCTGCGGTGGCCGTCCTTCGAACAAAGAGAGGTGCTGAAAACGTCTGTCCTTGCCTCTCGAAACTGAGCAGAACTGAGGAATGCTGAATGTATGAACACACATACACACATGTACGAGCAGGTATGCCCACACCATTACTGTCAGGCAGGCCGAAGACTTCAGTCGATGTCTTCCACTCGCATTGGACCGAGGTTGCTTGAAGTTGCTTCTGCATAATCGTAAGGGTTTGGAGGTTTCTGGAGGGTGGTTTTGTATTGGCTTCATGCCCTCCGAGTCCTCTGAAGGCTTCGTGAAAGGAGGATTAACTCTTTGCAGGGCTCAAAATGCACATTCCACGCACAGGCAGCCCTTTGCAGTGCTAACCTCTTAAAGATAACGGGTGTCTTTAGCAAAGCTGTAACCTGGCGTACCTAAGGGTCACGTCTAAAGGCAGGAAGGAGAGCAGACAAAGCGGTGACACTTTAAAATACTGGCAACGGCTCTTTCCCCTACCCTCATTCACTTTATGTTTTACAGCATCGGATTGTCGGTGAGCAGAAAGCATGCAAGCATACCTGCACCAGTGCCCTCATCTGTACTGAAAAAGCCTAAAATCTGGGAAGCTTTGGTCTGCGAAGTGCCAACCATCAGTGCGGCTAACGCTAAGGACGTGCTCAAAGGACACGCTTACCTTTCACCAAGTGAGCAGTCCCACTCGGTTTGGAAGGATATGGTCCTGAACGGGAGGGATCAGAGCAGTCTGTGTGGTAATGCTGCTGCTCACAGTGCCCCAAACATGCTGCATATTTTCAGCCTAAATTGGAGCATCTGTCCACAGCGATCTTGCGGTATCTGATAAAGATGCAGCAGTGGTTCAGTCCTCCCCAGCATCCCTAATACGGGAAAAGGAACTAGGAGGAGAAGATGAATGTTGAAATGAACATGCCTGTGGGTGTTTGTGTGTTGGGGAAGAAGGTGTGAGGAGGAGTATTGCAAGGGCTGGCTGAGGGCAACCGATTCACCAGGGACTCAGCAAGCTGGTCAGCTTTACTTGCTGTGCTACAGCCAACAGGCGATTCATCCTGATGAACTTTTTGAATGAAATAGTAGTTATATATTCCATACTAATAGTAAAAAAATCTGGAACACATATGTTATAGATTGATTGAGGGATATTTATCTTAAACTAGCAAAGTATTTTTCCCATGCAGTAGAGAGGGAATACTTGTCTCTGACTCCTCAGATCTGTGCAAAGCCTCCTTATTTTGGGGTGGTCAAAGAGATACATTTTAAGTTACTCTAAACTTAATTTGATTAGAACTGGTGAATAGCTGTGTTTTGGGTTTTCTTAATAAAAAATATGATTGAAAAAATGCAAGATTGCTAATGTATTTTGGAATGTCTGGAGCTGCCTGAACAAAAAGCAGAGATGCTCTAGCTGCTCTTTAAGAACAATCTTACCATCCTTTTACAAAGTTCCTGAAAAATACTGTGTTAGTGCCTAAGCTTATCATGCTGACCTATTTTTTTTTTCTTTTTTTCTTTTTTTTTTGGGGTCTTTCTAGTTAGTACAATTGTGTTCTGGGGAAGAGGAGTTGGAGTTCCTAAATAATTTGCCCAGCATATGCTTCTGACTCTGCCAGCTGTGGGACGCAGGTGGGACGTAAGTGACAGTGTTTCAGGGTGAGTTTCCAGATACACAGCCAAGTAATTTTCACCAGTCCTTCTTTCTAACCATCATGAACCTCACCAGCAGTGAAAACTGTGCCTAGTTTTTAAAATCTTCAAAAATTGGTGACTGACTCAGGAAAATAATGAATTGAGCGTATGGCGGTACACATTTGAAATATGTGCAGTTTCATATTTTTATGATACTTTTACCTTGTTAATTTCATTTTTCTCCAACATCAGTTGTGCAGTCTTAAAAGTGAAAGGTATTAGCCTATGTGAAAACTCTGAGCACTGTACTCACTTGGATTCAATTGCTTCTAAGTTAAACGATAAATTAATTTGCAAATGTTGGTATCAGATGCCTTGGTCAGCGCCAAAGCAGGACATCCAATACAGAAGATAGGTGGAGCTGGGAGCAGGGCATGTTGAAGGTGTATTGTTAATTGAATATTTTCTTGGAACTTTTAAAATTTAAAGCCATTTTAAAGTCATGTGTTAATTACAGGTTGTAATTATATGATTTGTATTCCAAAAGTCTTATTTCAAAGAAGTTTTATTTTAAGGCCTGTTTTAAAATTGCATCATGTGGATGCAGCCTTTGGTTCACAGTACTGATGAAGAACTCATCTGGCTTTTGGAGCTTAATATGTACCTTCTCGCTGGAACTACACACGCTCAGGAACCGCAGCTGAGGGACAGTTCCGTATGCTCCTGCAGACGCATTTGATTTTATGTTACTCTGATGGGGCGACTGGTCTACTTAAATACCTGACCCTGTGAGCTGTTCAGGCCTCTGGCAGAGCTGGTATTTTCAATCCCTTTGACTCCTGCAGGAACCGGTGGTGCTCTTTGTGCACGGGGCAGATGGCACCTTGATGGATTGGGCCCTGGGCTCTCCTAAGCCTGTTGCCTCAGTTGACTGCAGTGGGTCTGCTGTTAAGAAGTCTGTGGAAAATATAATGCTTTGGCATTGCAGATAAATAGTGACTTTTGTGTGTTTGACTTTTTAAGTCTTCTAGGAGAGGCACAAATTATTCTATCAAGCTGTTTATCAAGGCTGTTTCTGCATGAGGTCTCAAGACACACGTTTGTCATTGTGAGAAATTTCCTTCTGAGACTTTCAAGGGGTTCCTTCTCTAATCTGTACCTATGGAAGCATTTTTGTAACTGAAAATGAATGACCAAACAATTTGTGGTTTCATGCGTGCTTAGATAGCATACAATGTCAGTGATTGCTAAGATGACCCATCCATTCGTCTAAATTTGCCGAGGCATATTAGAGGCTCCCTACGCAAATTTCTCTGAAAATGGCAAATGAATGCCTGTGCTTTTGACTCCACCCGCTCGCCACCATTTTGTTTGCAGGGCACATAAATAAGAGGGCAAAATTTCTTCTTCATACACATAAGGCAGCATAACTTGTGCCTGCACAGGGGACACTGAAGTAGCAAACATTCAAATTTTCTTGTCATTAGTCACACAGATCCCATGACAAATTTTGGTAAATTTAGAACAACTTGAAGTAAACAGGAAAAATAAAAGTGTGGGGAAAAAAAGGTAACCTCAGTGTGATAGTTTGTCTTCTGTTCTTAGTTTGTGTACTCCCATTGCAGCTTAATGTCACTCTAATGAACTGTGTTTATACAATAATTCTGTTTATAATAGTGTTAACAGAAGCTGGTCACCAGCTCCAATTGAGAGTGAATTCACACAAAGTTGACCAGAACACAGTAATTGTGATTTTCTTGTTCTTGTCAATAGTTAGCATTTAAGTGCACACCTTTTAATTTTCCATTTATTTAGTATTTCTGTTTAAAACACTCTTTGAATGTTGAAATAATCTCTAGAATTATTGGTATATTTTGATATTCAATTCAGTGTTTAGTATTCTCATGCAGTAACTTTTTAACTATTCTTACAACAAACACCTAGTTACACATATATATTACCATGTCCTGCAGGGTTTGTTCTGTGCATATTTAATAAGGCAGGTGTAGAGAATGTATTGCACGAGAGTCAAGATAAATCTGGTGCAGCAATGTTCTGCACAAGAGAAACGTGGTGGGGCAGTAGATACAGCAAAGATAAACAGGATTTTGTGAGACATTCCCACCCCGCCTGGACGCGGTCCTGTGCCCCCTGCTCTGGGGGTGCTGCTCACGCAGCGGGGCTGGATGAGGGGATCTCTGGAGGTCCCTTCCAACCCCCACCATTCTGTGATTGTGTGCACTACAGTCACAATCCACAGTTAGCTGGTATAAGGATTTAATACACAGATGAAGTGAAAGTAACTGGAAGAAAATGGTTTAATCTCTTTAGAGTGCAAACACTGTATATTCAGTGAATGCTAAATCCAAAATCCTAACTCAATTGCAGCTGAGGAAAAACATCAGAATTGACTGCATTGTAAATAATTGACTCATGTTTTAAGAGTCCTCAAAATAGTAGATACAACTTACTTTCCTTCCATGTTACCTGGTGGTAACCAGGTAGTGTTCAAAACTTCTGAAAGTAGCTAAAGGGTTTTTCTAAATCTAATCTGAGCTATAACCTGTTCCATATTTTACAGAAAAAATACTTTTAACTACCTTTAACTACTACTACATATTTTATTCTAACTGTAAGTGCATCCTGTGCATATTTGTAATCCAAATGCAATATTTACCACTCATGAAGAGGGCAGTACGATATCCAGGCGCATAAGTAATAATGAAAGCCCATAAACATAAGGCATCTTTGCAGGACCCTACAACTGCTTCCACTGAAGTTGGTGCCAAGCTCCCAGAGATCTCACGGGTACAGGATCAGTTTTCTAAAAATATTCTGGAAATACAAATAAACAGAAATAATAAAAGGGGAGAAGAGTAAACAATTGGAAAAACAAACTGTTCCGTGGCCCACGCAGATGAATTTCATGTTTTTCTGAAGTTTTCATGCTTTTTGTTCTTCTTCATTGCAGTCGATAGTGATCTCTATGATGTTTTGTGCAAGAGTAATTTTATGTTAGTGTTGGTGCCAGTTTTAACCCAAGAATACCTTGCCTGAAGTTGGAATCTGCAACTGTTTTATAATGTCTGTCATGTTTTTACATGTTTAGCAGCAGTGCTAATGAAGGTATGATATGTAGAGGGTGTGCTAATTTTATGTTTAGCTAAAACATGTATAATGCTTAGGGTTGAAAATGAAGGTGGTAAAAACTAGATTAATGAGGTCTGAATAAACAGTTCCTAATGGATTAAGTTATAATAAATACTCAATGTATACTTTTTTCCTGGAGAAAATTGCATTGTGTTGTCTAACCGTTAGAGAAATTTCTTAGCCTAGAAGGAAAAAATGCTGAAGAAAAGATCTGATAACTTAGAGTTATTATCTAAGTACCTTAGATTTGGTTGCCAGTTCATTTATTGGTACAGTGGCTACCAATCTGCTAGTCATGAATCATGGCAGAGTATTTAAGTTACCCCTGTGGACAAAATCCTAAACCTTTCCTTCTTACGGCAGAACTTACAAAATGTTTTTGCTTACTGTGTTTTAGGTAATTACTTAAAAATGCGCAAAATGCCCATTTAGCATGTGGCTTGACCATTAATACATACAATAAGAAAACATAAACACCTGAAGCGTGGATTTAACATTTCAGTAGCTCTCTGAAATGTGAGTTGGTCAGCAAATGAACTCAGAGGAAAACTGAAATCTGTATTTATATCCCACTAATGATACAGGTCTGAACTACAGGTAAAAGACGCCAACAGTGACCACACAATCCTGTATCTGACCGTCTTTATGTAAGGTAAATCTCATTAATTATTATTGTCTGGGCAGAGGCTTACTCTATTCATGATGATGCACAAAACTAACAAACATCCAGCTTGAACTGTTCTTTCTTCATGCACTTTATCTGTTTGCCTTTCCTTTAGCTCCACAAGTTAACAGTCGTATTAATCTTGAGGTTTTTTTTTTTACAATAAATCTGACAGAAGTCAGAGAGGAGGTAAGTACTATCAAGATGCACTCCTGTCAAGTAAGTTTTCTGACTATTTAAAACATTTCAATACGTAACATATATGTCAGAAAATTTTACTGTGGATCCTGGCTTGACTACTGGCGAGTTAGGGTGGTACTTCGGGAGTACTTGCTTCCTCTGATCAGCCGTTAGGGGCCAAACCTTGATCCAAGTGTTGGGCGATTTCACAGCTGTAGTGCACCTCTGTTGCTCGGATGTACAGTGTGACTGAGAACCGTCAGACTGGTCTTGAGGGAGTTTCTTCAGTGCTGAATAAAAGCGTCACGGTCTACACGTAGCTGACCAGGAGAAGGAGAACATGTTAGTCAGAGATCCGATGTGGATGACCTCTGTGGTGACTTTGGGGGGGTGCAGAATTGGCCTTTGCAGGAGGAAGGGATTAGTGTGATGCAAGACGAAGAAGGACTGTATTGCCAAGAGCGTGAGTCTCCTGCGGCAGTACCCGCCCGTGCTAATCGGCAGCAAGGTAGCATAGCAGGAGTTCAGTTAAGGAGGAGGGCGCAGGAGGGAACATGGCTCTCCCCTGAAGCAGTTTGGAAAAGGTTGTTTTAGAGTAGCACAAAATGACTCCTTTCATATACCTGTGCATGCTAATGCAGCTCCCACAAACTTTAGCTGGAGTTAGACAGTAATACACCAGGGATAAATGGCATGCCACTTGAAAAACGCTCTCAATTTTTTGCCCGTACATTTTTTGAAGGAGTGGTGTGATGCTCTCACATTGCATATTAAAAGCATCCCAAAATGAAAAGCATTTTGCCTGATGATGACAGAGATTAAATCTGTCATCTAAGAGCTGAGTTTGATAATACAAGGATAGGGAGCTCAGCTAACGAGCAAATTTAATACTATTTTTTTGTTACAAAAATGTACCAACAGTTTACAATGTCTGGATGCTGCTTACAGAAGTCTCATGAGAGCTAACCTGTTCCCCACAGCCTTGCAAGCATTCATCACTGCCTGCCACCCTGCTCAACCTTAACTTTAATTTACTGTTCCGTGGTCATAAAAAGATGTATCCTGTCTGTTTTGTATACCAGCAGTGAGATGTAGCAGTGATGTAAAAAGAAGTACCACTCCAGAGTATATTAACGCACATCAGCTTAGTTTGTAGGTGCGCTCCTGCTGGGATTAGCTTGTGTAGTGAAGGAGGTTTTTTATGAACAGAATTAAACCGATTGATCTGCTTGGCACTAGTAAATGTGTTGACTATATGATTATACAGCTATGGCAGACTAGCATGCTTGTATTTTTAACTGTTCTTTGTTACCACTATAATTTGTGTGGGCTGTTTTGTGTGTCCTTCATGTTTTCTTTTTTGGGGGTAAAATGGTTACTGTTATTTTTATGCCGTTGAGCCTAGACACTAGCATTTTTGGTTGGGGAGAATAAATGGCTGTAATGTCATCAGGCTTGCATAGATCTATGCAAGTGTTCTAAAAATGTACATATTGTAAACTGGGTGGGAATGATCATGGAAGACTGTAGCCAGTGTTAAATAAGCAGATTACTCAATTGTGTGGTCTGAGTTGTATTCCCTCTAAAAAAATTAGCTGAGCAGGGTGCAATAATCACAAACTCATTTCTGGGAGTTGAGGAGAAGTGAAACCAAAGCAGAGCCAGTGCTGCTGGTTTTTAAATCAGGGTGTGTTTGGAGAAAGAGAATGTTTGGGCAACCTTTTTTTTTGCCTGAAAAAAAAGAGAGAAAAAGAGTAAATCAGTTCCTTTAAGATTTTTTTAAAAAGGGAGTAGTTAGAACTTCTGTTCCTTTTCCTAGAAGGAGAAGCCCTCTTGGTATGTTAGGAGGTTGTTTCAAGGAGGACAGCAATGAGATGGATTCCTGCGGGACCCAGCATCCCCCACACCCAACTGGCCTGGCTTTTTTTGTGGGTTTGTGCAAGAGTGATGACTGCACCAGAAAAGCAGTTCCTGATTTTAGACCCCACTACTAGTGTCTTCATGCGTTTGTGAGTATCAGGAATCATGAGGACATAATTGGTAAGTGATTCAGAGAGGTTGGGGGTGACAAAACAGCTCTCAGAATGACATTGCTCGCTCCAGCTCTGGGGTTCAGGTTACCCACCAGCTCAGGTCATACCACCACTCTTCTGCTATCATTGCAAGGCTCTGGTGCTTGAACTCCAAAGAAGCTGCTGCAATTCAGTCACAGGATGGTTCTTGCTCTAATTTACCCCACGTCTTCATCATTATTTCTATGGAGAAGGTTTCAAGCCAACCCCTTCCTGTGACTACAAACCCCCTCATCTGGAGAGCTGCCTGCTGTCTGCCCTGGTCTCCCATCCCTGGTCTTTGCCTGTATATACCTCTTTGAGCCTTTGCTCTCTGAGCTTTGCGTTCTGACATGCCCTGTCCCCCTAATCCAGGCCTAATACGCTCAGTTCATGTGTTCTGGTAATCCTGAGTATTAGACCACTTATTTAATCAATATTTGTGTTACTAGAAGTTTATTCTAAGTGGTATGGTAAGGATAGTAGCTTCCTGTGACTGCAACAAGCATTTCCTGCCGATGCGAGTGTGTTCAGTTGGTAGTAACTTCACCAGTCTTCTGGCTGAAGTTTACAGGCCAGTTGTCCACATCCAACTCGGACACGTAAACCTGCTTATATATTGGAGTTAGGTGACCGTGTAGTGTTTTCCACAGGCACTCTCCCCTTGTCAGTGCCCAGGGTGGACCTGCTTGTAGATTGGATATTAGGAAAAATGTCTTTACTGACAGAGTGGTCAGGCACTGGAACAGGCTGCCCAGAGAGGTGGTGGAGTCACCATCCCTGAAGGTGTTCAAAAAACATGTAGACGTGGCACTTCAGGACATGATTTAAGAGGCATGGGGGTGTTGGGCTGACAGTTGGACTTGATGATCTTAGAGGTTTTTTTCCAACCTTAATGAATCTATGATTCTATGAACCGTGGCTTGCAAGAAGGGAGGGTGTTTTCTGTAGGACCTGTAACTCATTTGGACTGGAAGGCAGAAGGCAGTGCTCATGGTTGCAAACAAAATCAGAGGGGATGTCCTTGGCATACATAAGTTCTCTGAAAAAAAGATGAAGTCCTAGATATACCAAATTAACAGATATCTCTGGTTTTCTTCTGTGCACCGCAGTTCTCTCCCATAAACAGTGTATGGTCACAGGGAGTACTGCCCCATCTCACAGAGGAACTGTGAAGGTTCGTCTGATGAAGCAGAGTGCTTTCTTTATGAGACGCCCCAAAAAGCAATTAATAATTCAGTCTTCCAAACAGGGTTTAAATTCAGTACAGTAAATAAGACCTGCAACAACATATTAAAGAATGAGGAAAAGCATAAAAAATGTATAGCTGCTCATTAAAAGAACATCATCTATTCTGTGCCCTGAAAAGGTGGGCAAGTGCTATACAATTCAGTCGTTAATTACTATACAGGAATGCTGATGTGTGAGGCGGACAAATTAAAGCTTAATTCTGTTTTTTGTGCCTTTTGAGTACTTGACTTTGCAAATGTAATAATATTCTTTTAACATATTATTTTGTGTACAATATGTATAAATGCTGATAGTTTTGCTAATACAAATGTTGCTCTTCAGAGGGCCACTTTACTCGTGGGAGGGTCACTTAAAGTCCTGGATGAATCCCCATTTTATAAAACCAAAGAAATAATAAACATAAAAGTACACAAAGAAATAAGCCTGTATATCTATTTTAATCCCTCAGCAGTCTTCCTAAAATACTAAAGGGCACTTCTCTTTAATGAGGCCTATACAGCCAAAATTGAACCAAAGATTCCAGAGAGAAGTTCAGCCAAAATAAAACAAAAAAGAATTTTCAGCTTGTTTCCAAAGCAGTGTAATTCAGGATCTTACTTTATATATTTTACCAAAATCCCCTTTAAAAACATACCTGGAAGTGAGAAAGGATGCAAAATTTTGGGGAGAGGTTTTTTAGGGGGAAAAGCTAAAAAGGCCAGAGGGGAGAAAATGCTTAAAAACATGTTTCTTTCAAAAAAGCAAATTCTTACCTTATCTAGAAAGTAGCTATTGCAACCTTTAAATGCAAGATCAGCATGAATAGAAAGACAGAGATAATGCAAAGGTTATGAGGCTGGTTTTGCTTCATATGGCTGGTTTTGGAAAGACAGATGCAGTCATTTTGTATTTGCTTGAAAGATGCAGCTTTTACGAGGAATTATGTTTTAAGTTCTTTATAAACAACTGTACAGTAGAACTGAGCTCTGTGAAAAAAGTCTTAAGATGTCTGAATATACTGATAGTTGTTCAGAAGTGTATTACATACCCACTGCTCTGAGGGCTGACATACACACTGTCCACACCATTTCAGGTAACCAGAACAACTCATAGGCTTGTAGGATAATTCACGTTGGAAGGGACCTCAGGAGGTCTCTAGTCCTACCTTCTGCCCAAAGCAGGGCGGGTTACAAGATCAGACCAGGTTGCTCAGGGCTCTTCTCAGCTGGGTCTTGAAAACCTCCAAGGCTGGAGACCAGAGACTGGACAACCTCTCCAGACAACCTTGACTGTCCTCATGATGCAAAGTTTTTCCCGTTATCTAAGCCAGAACGTCTCTCGTTTCAGCCTATGCCCACTGTATTTTTAAAAAAGCATGTTTTAATTGGATTGCAAATGTTATATCTGATTTGTTATTGACAGCATTTTAAGTAAATATGAAATTTAATCTGTAGCTGAGACTGACTGATATTAAAAGTGATTTTAGTATGGAGTAGTTACTTTGTATGATGAGAACACTCCAGATTCCAAACAAAATTGTAACACTGAAGTAGAAGAATCACTGGACAATAAAATATGTTTGTTAGCATCATAAACATAAATGATGAACAATGCAGGTGTTCCCCAATGAGAGTAAAACTCAGCAAAATGAATCTAAATAAAAAACCAAACAAGCTCAGATTTGTACAAACTTGTCCTGCACACACCTACCAGAAATATTATACACTGCTGCGATCAAAAGGATCATCTGCAGTTTCCATATGATACCATCACTTTATGACTGGCATTTAGGTTATAGCTCATGGATACAAAGACTGAAGAACATTAACGATATCCCACCTAATGGCCCAGTGTTCTTTATATTCTCTGTCTTGGCATGTCTACTCAGTGAGAAACTTTCTTCTTTCTAACAAGCTTCTCCAGTACCATCAAAAAAGTCTGTGACATTATTAGTTCACCGTGGCAGAGGATATACCTGGTACCGAAGCGCTGAATAAATAAATCAAAAAAAGAGCACAGAATGACTAGGAAGGAGGCATTTCCTCATACTACCAAACTTCCCTTACTCACCCATCGCATTAGGCAGCACGTCAGGGCTAGAGTAAAGCACATGTAAGACATGTAGGACAGAAAAACTCCATTTGTGGAGTATGGGCTTTTTCCAATGTGCATTTCTCTGAGTAAAATCTGTCTGAGTCAGAACATTCCAATGTTTCAGGCTATTTCTTTATAAAGCTGCAGGGCAAATGTTGTCTAAAACACATAGTACGAGTTGACCACCTGTAGCCAGCTGCTATCGATGCTATAGACTTGTCTTAAAAAGACGACATACAAATGGTGCAGCACAAAGGGATCTATGCTTACAAGATGGATACATGCTTCAGAGGTAAGACCAAGTGCCAATAGAGTCATGAAGTTTATGTTAAGCATTGCACTGTAACCACATGCCCTGGAATGAATTACTGAGCTTCTTAAATGGTCATGCTAATGTTTTTACTTATGAGTTCCTACCTGTAGAGGTATGGTCTCATAATTACTGTAATTACAGGGCTTATGAGTCTCATCACTCAAATCACCTTGCTCCCTCAAGACATTCTCAAAATTGCTGTCTGATTCCCACACACTAAAAAGGTAATTTTGGAGTAAAGTTTCCACACTGAAAAAACAACCCAAACAGTTACAGGAAAGAAATAGGCAGCAATGTCATTCAAACCCCTACACACTCATAGGTTTCCTTTCTAATCCTCTGCCATGTTGTCCCCACCATCTGCAGCCGACGCACTGAACACCCCTACCCAGAGCAGGCACACCACAGCATCTACAGTTAGGTTCTGATGATAAGCACAGTTAGAGTAGATCGCATACATTACATAGCGAAATCTACCATGTGTATTCTTAGCTGGTGTTTGAGTTAATGTTAGACAAGAGATGGTGATGAACAAATATTGATTTTTAATGCCACTCTTGATATTTCTAATAGCATCTGCTACAATACTGAGGGCTGCAGTGAGGGCTGCACTGGCAAGTGTACTCAGGATTAAGGTTGTTGAATATTTCTTCGTTTTGATTTTTTCCTTTAAAATCTTAGAATTGTAGAATCACAGAATGGCTTGGGTTGGAAGGGACCTTAAAGATCATCCAGTCCAACCCCCCTGCAGTGAGCAGGGACATCCCCAACTAGAGCAGGTTGCTCAGAGCCCCGTCCAGCCTGACCTGGGATGCTTCTAGGGATGGGGCATCGACCACCTCTCTGGGCAACCTGGGCCAGGGTCTCACCACCCTCACTGTAAAAAATTTCTTCCTTCTATCCAGTCTAAATCTACCCTCTTCTGGTTTAAAACTGTTACCCCTTGTCCTACAGGCTACAGGCCCTGCTAAAAAGTCTGTCCTCATCTGTCTTCTATAGTCCCCCTTAAGCACTGGCAGGCCGCAATAAGGTCTCCCTGCAGCCTTCCCTTCTCCAGGCTGAACACCCCCAGCTCTCTCAGCCTGTCTCCATAGCAGAGGTGCTCCAGCCCCTGATCACCTCCGTGGCCTCCTCTGGCCCCGCTCCAGCAGGTCCATGTCCTGTCTGTGCTGGGGGCTCCAGAGCTGGACGCGGCGCTGCAGGGGGGTCTCACCCGAGCGGGGCAGAGGGGCAGAATCCCCTCCCTCGCCCTGCTGCCCACACTGCTGGGGATGCAGCCCAGGGCACCGCTGGCTTTCTGGGCTGCCAGCGCACATTGCCGGCTCATGCCCAGCTTTTCACTCACCAGCACCCCCAAGCCCTTCTCCGCAGGGCTGCTCTCAGTCCCTCCATCCCCCAGCCTGTATTGATACCGGG
This sequence comes from Anhinga rufa, assembly GCA_013400875.1. Lineage (NCBI taxonomy): Eukaryota > Metazoa > Chordata > Aves > Suliformes > Anhingidae > Anhinga > Anhinga rufa. The sequence goes on along the minus strand of VZTV01017218.1, from coordinate 17,933 downwards.
GGTTGCCTTGACCCTTGCACTTGGCCTTGGCCTTGATGATGTTCTCATGGGTCCACCTCTCTAGCCTGTCCAGGTCCCTCTGGGTGGATCCTGTCCCTCTGGCATGCCATCTGCACTGCTCAGCTTGGTGTCACCTGCAAAGTTGCTGAGGGTGCACTTCATCCCACTGTCCATGTCATTGATGAAGATACTCCATAGTATTGGTCCCAGTATGGACCCTTGAGGGACACCACTTGTTACCAGCTCCCACTTGGAACTGAGCCACTCGCTGTAACTCTCTGGACACAGCCATCCAGCCAGTTCCCTACCCATCTAACAGTCCATCCTTCAAGCCCATACCTCTCCAATACAGTGGCAAAGTCCGAGTCTAGTTAAGCATCATGTAGAGCTAAGTAGTTCCCCTGGCTATCAAGTCAGAAATTATTTGGAATGCAAAAGAAATCTTCTATCCTACAGGGAACAGCTGTATGCTTAATTTTGAAAGTTCAGAATTGCCTTATGGCTAAATATGAGCGTGTGTGAAATCTGAAATTTGCGGGGATGGTGGCCGTTTAGCCCCAAAATACATAAAAGAAAACCAGGAGAAAATGTAAAAAAGGAACATTTAGAAATGTATCCTCTTTCACAGTTCCAAATAACTATAAAAATTATTGTCTTTTGAAAGAATACTGAGTAAATTTTATATATAAAATCAATTATTAAAGATATCTTAATTCTGCTTTAAGGGCCTAATTACTGCCTCACGGAAACCAATGCAGAGGGGCATCCAATGAAGAGAGCATGTCCTAAATAGAAATCCCAGCTAGAGGGCTGCCACCCTCTAGTTCATGATACTCTGTAATCCAAACAAGCAGATAAATTAAAGAAAGTTCAATAAATGAAATGCAGGGTAATATAACTCCCACTCTTTTAGCGTTCTATCTCGTTTATGTCTGACATGTTACATCACGTGCAGTACAGTTATAGTTAAATCTTATTTGTGGCAACCTGAGCTTTATAAATGTCATCCCTTTTGCCTCTTCTGGATCGAGTTGTAGATACTCCATTTCATGAAGTACTAAATGTTCTCTGCAAAAGAACATGAGCTACCGAAGTAGCATTGGCTTCTTTGGAGCAACCAGGGACTTGAAGGCAATGTGGGTTAATTTGGACCTTTCATCTCTCATAAATCCAAATATGGTAAATCTTTAGGTACTTTTTCATTACGTAAGTCTTAAAAAGTCTCACAATTAAAATAAACTTATATTGTCCCCAGTAGACCTTTATCTGATGATATAACCAATAGTAGTAAAACAGTAGGGACCTAAATCTGGACCTAAATTGTTAATGTTGCATTCGCTGAGGCTGTGAATGTGGTAACAGATCGGACCCTTAAAATACTATTTTACAGCTTCCTATTTCCAATCATGCTGCAACATCTTACATCTTGTTTCAGGTACCAATATGAAAAAAAAAATCATGAAGGAGATGAACATTGCTTGCTAGGAGAACCCTCCTTAAGCTCAACTAAGTGTTCTGCTTTTTACTTATTTAATATAATGTCTCAAAATCCTTCAGTTCCACTGGTCTGATTATCTCATCATCCTGCCTTCGATTCCCTTTTACTCTAAACAATAATTCACATTTTCATAATTATACTTTGATTTTCTATACATCCATGTTTTCACTTGAGTGTCTGAAAGGGCTTTAAGTACTATTGAGTTAATCTTCAAAACACCTATTACATTATCATCCTCATCCTCATTCCACAGTTAGATGAAAATAACAGCAAGAAGCAAGTAACCTGCTCAAGGTAATATAGATGGAAGCAGATATGAGCAGAAAATGGTGACACCACCCTCACCACTATCTTCCAGTAACCCTCCAGTTGATGAAACGGGATACAGCAGCTCTTTCTCAACTTCTGGATGCCTGCAAAGAGCTGCCATCTCCCAGGGTGCTAACCACTGCTTTTAGCTGCTTCTGCGTCTAAACATTTTCCTACAGAAGGGAAGACATTTGCCAGACAGACAACATTCATAAGTGCTATTGAAAACATACATGAGAATGTTTTTTACATAAAAAAATACACCCATCCATAAAGCCATGTTGTTTGACTGTGAGCAGGTGAGGGAAGAGGAAAAGCTACGAAGTGTTGGTATAAAGGGGAATAAACAGGCAGCGACCTGGGTTTCTGTAAGCCTTCTGGATGGCAGGCAGAAGAAACAGGGCTGGGAAAACACAGCGCTCCCACTCACCTCTGCTGGGTGGGTCTCGTTTGAGTTACGTACAGAATCGCTGCCTCTCTGGCCTCTAAATTACAGATCACATGCAGCACGTATGCTTTGCACAGCAGGGATCCCCAACGTAAATTTACATGTTATTTTGGCTTTGCTTCTTGAATTCAGCTGTTTTTGTGAAAATTCCTAGGAAAATAAATCTGCCTCTTAAACAAGATTTAGTTTGAATCGTATCTAATTAAATCTGCATTACCTGTGGACAATACGTGCCAGATGTGGCCCATTTTGGTACAGAGCTACATGTAAGTTAAACGCTTATAAGCTGTATTTCAGCTATATATCAGCTAACCCCCCCCATAAATCCACGTCAGCTCTGTGCTCTACACCTTCCCTGCATGAAATACTCCAGTGCAGTATAACTGTGTTACAAGTAAATATAACTGCAGTGAATGAAGCGGGAGTTACAGCCTCTTAGGCCAGGGTAAATCTGGTCAACTGGGCCGGTGCATTTGGGAATCGTAGACAAGAAGAAAGAAATTTCAAGGTATTGGTGGTGGTGAAATAGTACTGCAAGATAACTTATTTTAAAACCTTACTGACAGTGGTTTGGAGGGCTGGACCCCTACAAATCCTTTTTTTGCACTCATTTCTTCAGTGGCAATAATCAGCAGTTTCAGGGTCAGGAAGGTGTGCCAGTGTCATTCAGAGGGTCATCCCACTTGATACACTCAATGATTTTATGCAGCCATGCTGCAAGTTAAACTCTGTCTGAATAAATGTACAGTTTTTCCAGGGAAAAAAAAAAAAAACAACTTAAAAACTGGATTTGATAATGTCTCAGTAATTTAACAGCTGGTTTGAATTTTGAAGGTTTGGTAAATTTCTGGAGTATAATAATTCAAGGGAATGAAAAAAAAAGCCTTTGGCCTTGTCCAAATAAGGATAAAGAAAAGCATGAGTGTCATATATTAACTTACGTTAGTTAACAGAGAATTTTGTAAAGTCTACTGTAGAGACAATGTTTTAGCACGTGCCAACCTGTCCATTTTAAATGGCAGGTCCTTTCTGCAGTGTAAGGAAATATCTTTTCATTAATAGTTCGATGTCAGTTGAATGGTCAATTGCTCACTGCTCACTTCATAATTTTATCAGGATGGTTTCTGATGTTTTCTAATCTTGGCAGGTGACATTCATGTATTTTCTTCAAGCAACAAGAATTTTGTCAGTCCAAACTGATGAAAAACCAAACTCGGTAGACTGACTTCTGAACTCTCCATCAATTGATGCGATGTTCTTCCACTGGGCTTCTAAAACTCTTGTTTGCGTGTCCTGACGAAAACCCCATCACTGGCTGAAATGACATTTTTGTCTTGCATTCTGAAGCATTCAGTACACTTATAATTTTGGTAGTAAGTTTGGAAAACAGGCCTCATGACAATAAAAAATGATGTGTTAGGAATCAGCCTTAGTCTCTATTTGTAATACGTGCTGTATGATAAAAGAAATTTAATTTTTGAAAGGATTGCAGTATTGTTATCATGCTGAGACTATTTGCTTGCTAGATTTCTCACAAATGGGGAAAGACGTGTACTAAAAATGTTAAGTTAGAGGCCGTGATCTTATGTTGATGAAGACAATAAAGTACGGGGCTTTTCTTCAGTGCTTTACATCAAACTGGATAAATACTGTGTTTTCCATTTCTGTGACAGGCATTTCCAAACAAGAATAGGCTGCTATGCTGTTCGGAGGGCTGAACAAGTGAACAGTCCAGCTGTTCAGAAAACAAGAGCAAATGGCAGACAATGTGTTTGAGAAGCAATACCGAGTGAGGAATACAGGAGGCAGATTCAGCAGCTATGAAAGGGAATTGGCAACAGAAAATAAAAACCTAAGAGACAGCCCAGTGGGTGAGACCAAGGGCCCACGTAGCTGACTGGTCCGCCTCTGGCAACAGGAGCAGGGGAGGCTGCTCACTCCGTGGAAGCCACAGTTGTTGCATTAGGGATGCTGGAGAGTGGTAAAATGTTAAAAAGCCTTAACTTCAGGAGAACTGTCATCGAGTCTATCCGCAGGGGATCTGGCTGAGTACCAAACGCATGGTTGCTTGTGCAAGGGCTGTGCAAGTGCGAACCCCTCCCATTCCTTGCCGTACACAACTGTACGGGCTTTGGAAATCCTGTGGGGCGGACGCCTTCAGCCTTGGCATGGAAAGAGGCCAATACACGTGACCCTCTGCTTCAACCAGTGCAACACCCGCGAGAAGAGGTGTA
>VZTV01017217.1:8084-22246 GCA_013400875.1 Anhinga rufa | reverse complement strand
GGATCCATCTGAGCCTAAGGTCGATGCTATCACAGTGTGATCGCAGGGAGTTGAATTCAATGACCCAGAGACTCCTTTCCAGTCTTACCTTTAGCCTCACTCCCTGCGAGCTCCGACAGTTCATGTGTCCCTCTTTCTGTCTCATTTTCCTGTGGTTCTGCTGCTCTTTGATTTTCTTTTCTTTAGATATATGTTTCTCTATCTGCTTAGGAGACTACCTTACAGTCTAAACAGAATATTTCCAAAATAAGTGAATATGGTTAATGATACAATCCTTTGAAACAATACCATTCTGATAATTCTCTCATATCTTTCAATTCCTGCATTAGCTTTGGAGCCAGTATTTCTACAAACTGTTGGAGTTGGAGATGAATGCTTCACATAGCTTGGAAGCTGTGATTATATGTTTTCAGATGAAACACAGCATTGTTTTGAACATAAATCACTTGAAGGCAACAGCCATTTAAATTGGGTCAGAACCAGTGAATCAATGAGAGCAGAGAGGATGTTAGTGAAAATAATGTGATTTTTATCTTCAAAATCTCATGAACCACTGAGCCTAGAAGACAAACTGCTGTACGTCTTCGCAAGGTTGGACTGGATGATTAGCTTTCTAGTGGCATGTAGCATTGATTTCTGTTCTTGGTGATCCTGAGTCATCAATATTCAATGGCTTTTCAAATCAGGCAAACACACAGGCCTTTTTCTGGACAGGACAGGATGTTTTCTGCATCTCAAGTGTCTTGAACCACTTACCGGATATTATCCAGCCCTGGTGAAATGAGGACTAGCCAGCAGGAGTAAACAGAACTTAAAATAAAAAGGTTTTGTTCTCCTAGTGTGGGAGAGTAAGAAATGCAGACATAGCTATATAAGAGGAATTGTCTGCATGAGGCTTTCTTTTCAAAGGCTTACATGGGGAGTGCAAAGCTCTTCTTAAACATGCACTTCTCAGGCAATGGCACTAATGGCACACTGTGCACACAGTCTTCAGTTTTAATAGCAGCTGCTTGGGTAAAAAGGAGGTTCTGTTGCCTGATTTTCTAATCCTGTCTGCAGTGGTTTTGGAAACATCCTTTCTGTGCAAAGCCCTGGGTAAGAAAGTAAATTCTTCTCCATTTTTCAGTGCCTGGGATTTGTGAACACTAGAAACAGGCCAAAGCCTTGACGCTATTCTTGACGTTTCAAAGTCAGCTAAGCTAAAAGTCAAATACTGCTTAATCACAGAGAAAGAAAAGATTATGGCTAGTATTCCACTCCAGGCACGTGAGACCCCATTGCTTCCTTGTTCCCTTGCCCCAGCCCACAGGCTGTATACATTCTGTGGGAGAAGATTTAGTACAACTCAAAAATTAAAGAGCAGTGCCCTTATGATTAACAAACACTTGACGAAAAAGAAAAAATTGTTTCAAGAAATGATAAGTAAGAAATGCCCCTATTCTTCTCCCAGCCACCCTTCTTATGCTATTTTAGTACCCTCCTTTCTCATTCTTTTCCTTCCTGTTTCAATGGTTTCTTTGTCTGTCATTTTCTCTTTTCTCCAAAGCTTTACTGACTCATATTCTTTCCTTTCTACCCAAAAGTCTTTTTCTGGTTTCTCTGTGCCCCCCACCCCCTGTAGTCCACCCTTTCATTTTGCACCTTGTCTTAGTCTGTTCCTATCTATTTCTCAACTTATTCATTGAGACTGCTGCCAGCTTAAGAGAGGGCTGGCAGAGGGCAGGACCTGGCTTTGCTCCACAGATGAGCTCTTCAAGGAACAAACAATTTGGGAAGTCAGTAGGCTTCAGTAATCTGCGCTATGGCCTTGGAGACAGTGTTGAGATTCATTAGCGTCTAATGCAATAAGCACAAACACAGCGTCATAATGTGTCACTGGAGCAAAAAGGAAGAGCAAATTCTGATCTCAGATTATTGACTGATAGAAGTCTTAATTCCATTGATATTCATGGAATCATACTGTCTACAACAGTGCTTGCAAAGATACTCACTGCCCCTTTCTCTCAGGAGATGACCCTTGCGAATACAGGACTTGATTCATAGATATTTTTGCTGAAGTTTTGCACCAGCAGAACTTCACTGATCTCAGTGGAGATAGGCCAAGTTTAGGCATATAAATGAGACCAGGAGTAGCAAACCTAGGCCATATATTTTCTCTGAGTGCTTTCCAAAGTCTTCAGTTGTATGTTGAGAGTTTCTGCATTTCTGTTCAAATTCAATTATTCATGTTTGACAGAACCTACTCCGGCACTATTATGCTTTAAAAAACTGGAAACTCCTCCAAGGTATAGTACAGAAAAAAATAAAACCCGCTATTGTCCTTGAAGGGAACACTGCAAGGCTGCTGGTTCTGTTCTTTCAAGCAGACTGATAGTGTTTTGTCCTATTGTGTCAGTTCGTGATTGCTGAATGTATTCTAAAACATCTCAATTACTTTCTATTTTACAGACATTTTTATTAGATCTATAATCTCATGCCTCATATCCTCAGAGTGTCCTCAGTGGTCTGCCATTGCTAAACAATTATCAGGAGGATGTATTTTCTCCCTAATGGATTCTAAGCTTTCTTCCAGAGGCTAGACTTTATTGCAGATTTTATGTCAGGACAGCAGAGGCTCATTGTTTCTTCTTAATTGTTCCCACTAGAAGTCAAAAACATAAATACAGAAAGAGGAGCTGGAGTGATAATCGAGGCAAGAGAGAGAGCAGGTTTTCATGTCCAAAATTCTCATAAAAATTCATGTTCCTGCTGACCTCCTTCTTGTTGATTCATGGCAGATAAACAGAACACCTATCTCTTTTCCTCTGTTATGATGCATCAGAGAGGCCAGGCTCATCTCTTACACAGCCTCTTTACTGCAGAATAACAGGCTACAGGACAGTAGACAGTTTTGCAAGCTTTCGTATTTTGGCTGTTCTTTCTGCCCATGCCTATTACCTTGTCCTCTTCATATACTGAAAAGCCTCACCCCACCTTAAGTGGTTTTAACCCCCCAAAAGATCACAAATGAAAAAGCATGTTAATGCTGTCCACAGAATAAGATACTTCAGACCTGTCCGTTGTGCTCTGCATTTTCCACAACAAAAACCCACAAGAACATATTCCCAGCTTTCAAATAAAGGTGTCAAATTAATTCATTTCTAATTAATATTAAGTCTAACCTTCCATTCCAGCTTTCACTTTCTATTATTCTTAAGACTGTATTTGAAAATGGGGATCCTGACAATATGGCAGGAAAAAAAATTTCTTTCCTCCAGTCATCACAGCAGCAGTGTCACAGATCTATGAGACTTCTCAGGAGCATTGCACATGATGTATTTAATTCATAGAATGGGCATTTTCAAATAGATATTTTAAGGAATACATGTATTAATGAATCAAATGGACAGCATGTGAAGGGATTAGGCTAGACTTCTCAGTTTCAGTATTTGGGAGATGTCCTACCAGCTGGCTGCTATGAAGTAGCCAACTTGCCAAGACTACAGACTGCTGACATACTTTGGGATCAAAGGAGAAGATGGAGAGCCTGAAAGGCAACAACAGTTTGAGAAATTAAATGGCAAGACCATTACAATAGATATTTTTAACATAATTCCAGTGGGTCCTTACTCAAGCATGTAAGAGGGTAGCATTAGGGTTTTCACTAAAAGACTAATCACTACAATGATTTTTCTGATTTTGGTGAAAACATGTTGGGTTTATGTCTGCAAAAGTCCCACAATTTGAGGCTATTGCTACCAGGTTTATTTTATTTATCAGTTCTGTAATTCTGAACGACTTCTTCCCTGTGCATTTGACAAGCACTTGAAATACCACAACAAAACAAATGCACATGAATTCAAGCCAGCATCCTTTTGCACAAATTCATTCTCTTCAGAAGCACCTACAGTACTTTGGCGCCAAGGCAGTTTTTAAAAATGTCACTCAGAGGAGGGGGAGGGTGGAGTGCTATCCCTCCCCAGGGGAGCACCATGGGCAGTAGCCTCTGTTGGGGTCACTCACATGTGCTCCCGTCCTAACGCAGTGCCCGTTGAGCAGATGTCTACGTGGTGCAATACCTTTCACAGGCAGGATGTAGGATCCTTGCCACCAGCCAGAGAAACTGGATTTTCTCTACATGGGAGAAGTTGAGCCAGCTCCTCCATTAACCACCTATCTCCCCAGTAAAACAATGAGAGGCTTCATTCTTGCCAGGTAACAAATTTGAGGAGATAAATATTCATGGTCAATGGTAAAATATTTCATATTTCAAATTCACTGGGTTTTTTTTCCACCCAATTTCTTGCAAGGGTCGGCAGCTGCCTGGCTCCCAATTCTGGCAGGTGCCTGTGTGTAGAAAAATCCATGTCTTGGTAAGAAAGAGGCTCACGACCATATGTTTGAAGTGCTCAAGCCTGATGAGAGCTAGCCTTCAGCTTTAGATGACTACAGCTATGTTGTAGGCCCTCCAGTATTGCTTCTTTTAAAGAATAACACAGTTGCAGCTAGCTGCATTCACTGTATTTTGCACGTCTGCTCTGCCTTCTGTCTGGATCTACCCAGGGTTTAGGATAAGAACCGAACATTTGCAAAGGGCAAACTACGAGCACTGAGTGAGTTTCCAACCAAACGGCACAGTGCTTATACAACGTAGCTTGCTATGAGTTGTGCTTCTGTGTGGTGACTCTGCATTTAAAGTGTCTGAAGTCTCTTCATTTTCTCCTCTATATTGAAGACCTGTTTTGATTTGTTCTCTCTCTCTTGTAAAACCAATATTGTAAAAGTCCTTGGAGCTTGGTTCTGACGTGCATCTCTGACCATGTGCGCAGCCTGCTCTGTGTGGTCCCGTCCCTGAGCTGCTTTTCCACGAACCGGCTCTGCTAATCTCGGAGCTGGGAGCCTTAGGGTATTATCCACCTTGCATCTGCAGAAGTGCTCCTTGGTTATTCCTTCTGCCACTCAATCAACACAGCAGCCCTGTGCTGCACCAGAGGGATGCTTGAGCTCAGGTCAGCCCATGCCGGAGCTCTCTGTGCTCTGTTACATCCCGCCTTCTCACCACAGTAACAGACAGAGAAGCTTTTAGGCAGTTTTGTTGGGTTTGGTTCTTTTTTTTTTCCTTTTAGTATTGTGTGAGAGGCAGAACCCAACCTTGTGATGACTGGTAATTGTCTGCAGAAGGTGCAGATTATAATTTAGATTCTGTGTATCTGTTTTTTTGTCTGCTTCAGTAGACTACCTTGGGCAGGAATGGTAGGACAATATTTGCCATTTGATGTGAGGGAAAAGGAACCATGAAGTGAGAAGAGAGGATTTTATAGATCTATTCAGTAAATCAGGGCCCCCAGGGCACCACCAGCCCTGATTATCCCTGAACCCTCCTTGTCCACAGCCCAGGACCCCATGTCAGGCCTCTGGGCCTGTCAGCCCCTGCCCCAGCGATGCCACAGCAGGTCCGGTCTCCAGCTTCCCACAGCTCTGCCCTGCCTGTCCCATCCCCATCCCCAGGGAGGTGCGTGCTGCCAGGGCTGGGCTGCTCCGGTGCCCCCTGGCTGCCCCGCTCCCCTGGCCTGCCAGGTGACCAGGCAGCAGCAGCTCTGTTCCTTCACCTGGAGCTGTGGGATCTGTAGGGCATGGTGCTAGGAAGAATTACTAGGTTAAAAACTGAGAACACCAGAGATGGGTTGTCAGGAAAATTGAAGACAATTATAAGAAACTAAGCATATGGCTACTAGGTCTGTATCACGTTTCATTTCACCTTCATGGAATTACCCCCTCTCCCTCTGAGACTGGCAGGGACTGGGTTAATGTTACACAGGGGAGCTCACATCTATGCAACAGCCAGAATATTCTCAGCTGCAATATGCCGACCTGCAACTTCGCAGAAGAAATTGATTCTTTTTGCTGTCAGCTCCCTCCTTCTCTATTAAAATTCAATTTTATGGTGCAGCATTCCCCATGGACATGTTTTGTCATTTGTTTCCAAGACATGCTGGAAGCACATATGTGCTTCTAGCAAATGCTGACACCTAAGAGAAATAGCTTATAAACTAGCAGCAGCAGGCTATAGTATAATAAACTGCTTACTTTTTCGTTACCATATAACATGTGACCATTTGCATACACTCATGTATTAAATACCATTCTGTGTGCCAAACCTTTTAGTTCCACTGTATTAAAGTGTGAGTGAGCACTTTAATACAGCCTTTTTTCTTTATTTTTAGGACCACTAAAGGCATCAGCAGCAAATGAAGCCCAGAGTGACCAAGGTCCTGATCCTGCAAGTTCCCAAGTGTTGCCACTTCCCATTACCATCAAGATGTGTGGTTAGAGCACTGTGAAATCTCTCAAGTGGTGGCACTTTTGAGAACAGGGGCTGAAAGAGTCTTAAACTTTGCAGCAATTCAAGGGAAGTCTGTCTCATCAAGCTGTAGGAATCATTGATGCTATTTTGACTGTGTTACCTCAGCATATGAAGGGAGATAACATAGTCATTGCATTGAAAATGTCTTAGCATCTAGAGACTTTTTTTTCAGAAGAGAATCATGAAAGAGGGTTAAATCATCTGCCTGTTTCTGGAATTATCTACATTCCCCACATTTTGTGATGTTTCTGATCAGGCATAGCTTTTGATTTTCATCTGCAAGCTCAGAAAGGCAGACTTGGAATAGTTTGTCTATAGATTTCCATCCTCTCCTAACCCAGATCTTTGCAGAGCGATTAGTGCTGCATAACAGGGCTGTCAGCTTTAATGTGACAGCTCAGTTCTCCTGTATTTATTCTAAAAATGGTGCCACTAGTTCATTTTGTACAGCTCCTAGACTTGATTATACTGGCTATACACATCCTGTACATTTCGATGTCTTTAGTGATCCCCAAGCATGCCATCTAAACATACAACTTTCTGAACCCCAGTTTTCTTTTTTAAAAGAATTAAAATTTCATCATGCAGCATGATGTTTAACATTTTGTACAGAATATCAACACTGCATGTTTGAGTTTGCAGTTCAGATTGGCCGTTTTCATCCAAGCCTCCTGAATGTTTGCTGCATTTTACTTACTTTTTCATTATTATTTTAAAGCCTAATTGTGAGGATTATTTCTTCATTTAGTAGCTTCAGTATTCTGGCAGTCATTATATGAATCTCATAAAGGAAATCCAACCCTAGAACCTTGTTCATTTTTTCCCCAACTGTATCAATGAGTCAGTAAAAGAGATTGCTGCTTCCTGTGTATCCTTGCTTAGTCAAGGTCAGATAACTGTTTGTGCTACCATTCTTTCCCCTTCAAGCACAGCCTCGTTTGTATCAGCACCTATGCAAAGAGTACTTGCCTGTGTGTAATGATAATTAGTTCATCATAAATGCAGCAAAAACCTAAATAAGATGGTAATTCATACAACATTTTCCATCACAATTTGAAAAGCTTATCATGAGTGGTGTTGGCTTAAATTGTCTGTCCTTAATTCCAATAATATATGTAAAATACCTGCATAGCATGATTTAACTACTTCAGACAGCCAATTAATTGTTTTCTACAAAAAAACCCACAGAGAAATAAAACATTTCCCATGAAAAGCAAATGGTCAGCCCTGAAGTGGTCAGGTGACTGGACTAGATGATCGTTGTAGGTCCCTTCCAACTGAACTATTCTATTCTATTCTAGTCTAGTCTAAATATCAGAAGCTTTCTGTTTTTCACCTTTCATTTTCTTTCTTACTGCTTTTCATAAAAGTTTCCTTGTTTTATATTTTTTTCCTGCACTATTCCTTTTTCCCCCTCTTACATGAATGCAAACAACCTCTCATGCTCAATGAATGGGCAGGTCCATCTATGGAATATGTTGTCCCTGACAATGGTATCTAGATACCCACTATCATGACAGTAATGATGACAGTTCCTGAAAAGGATTATAACATAAAGTATTCTATGATCATCCTATTTATAAGAGTGCTTTATTATTGTATGTTTGGGTATCCCCTTAAACACTGAAAATTATTTGAGTCCAGCTAACAAATTTTTGTTTATAATGGGAAAGAGTGTTAATCTATCATGCTCCTCCGAGCTTGATTTAGTACTGAGCAGGGAAAATATTTACTTTGTTTAATATAATGAATCACTAAAGACATCAAAATGTATAGGAGGTATATAGCTATTATAATCAAGTCTAGGAGCCTACATTTAGTGCTCACCTCTCTGACTGTGCTCAAATACTAAATAATGATTCCATTAAAAAACTATATGAAATAACAGAAAGTGTCTGAAAGAAGCTATCCAGAAAGATGTTGCATTTACTGACTGAGTTTCTTACATTATTATATAATTTCATACATTATTATTTTGTACAAATGTATATTATATAAATTTATATTATATTACATTATATTATATACAATCCCAACATTAAGTAAGCCATTTAGGATTCCACAAGTACAACTTTTTTTTTTTTAAATACATGTTTAGCATCTTGCAGTTTGTCACTGTTTTCTATATACATTTATTTCATCAGCATTGTATATTGATAACTTTATGGGAAAAGCTCCCTGCATTTAATTTAATGTAAAGATTTGGGGTCCAATTACACTGTGGAAAAGTACCTGTAGAAAAGGTTCCCTTTAAATGAAATGGGTAACATCTTTCACCACTGCAAGGGCATTTCCAGCTTCCAATGGCCAAATGGAGAGTTGGTCACCCTAGGAAAGTGAAATAGCACACATTATTTTTCTGATCCTTCCTATCAAACACCATCATTGGGCCTCTTTTTAAGACTAACAGCCTTCTGGAGTATTTCCAAGGGAGCAAGAGGCTGTGTAGGGAAAGAGCAGACTTCCTTGAGCAGATTCATCCTGTTCCATACTAACAGTCCTGCAGAACACCTTCCATCTGCAGACTGGTAGGCAATAATATGGCTTGCTATCCCAGATTTACTCAGGAGGAGTGGGGAAGAAGGCAGCTTTCCCTTTTAGTACCCCTGTCCACACTGTGTGCACCCCAAATTACAGTGGTTGAGGGAGCACCGAGACTCAGCTGGGATATCTCCACCATTTTTTCCCCTATTCTAGGAGGATAGCTGATACCGTATGGTATTTAAAACTGTCTGGCATGATATATAGCAGTATTTGAGAAATAGTAAAGGATGGTATAAATAGACACTGAGTCTGACTTTCCTCTCTTCACAACAATGTAAATCAAGATGACCACCGCTGAAATTCAGAAACACATCACTATAAAACTGGTGTAAGAGCACTGTCAGCCTCTCTGAGCAATCCACAGAAACAAACTGCCTAATGTGGCCGCTGTGGCTATTTCTCTTCACCGGCTGTGCAGAGAAGAGGAGCCTGACTGTGCTCGGTAGTGAGGCAAATCACATCACCCACTGCTCACTTGTACTAACAGCGCTGACTGACGTGTGGTGGTGGCACATTACACAGTCACACAGTCAAGCCGCTGCTGTCCCCAGCCATCCTGGCTGACAGATGCTGCCACCTCTGTGTAAGGACACCCGATCGCCCCCACGAATCCTCTCCTCAAACGGCGTGGCTTTCAGCCCAGGATGCTGAAGATTCACATTTCCTTAGAAGAGAGGTCTGAAGCCTGCAGTGGTTCAGGATCTGACCCACAGCAAGGTCTGATGGCTCCGCCTTCCAGGATAGCGACCCCTCTCAAGAGGGTGAGGCAAACGGTTGGGAGCAAAACCACATTTAGTCACTCAGGTTTTATTCATATCCACACAACTGTCAGAGCCCTGAAGTATCACAGAAGCAGTGGCTGCAGCTACAGGAGGCACTGTTTGACCAAATTCGCTGTCTTTGATTTGTGGTATCAATGCTGCATATTTAATATTCTCCTAATGACCTTGATTTGAGAGCATTTTCAGCTGGATTATATTTTTAAAGACAAATTCCATGGAGCTGTTTGGGCAGGACGGTGCAAAGTAAACCATCCCCATTTTCCCACCAACTGTGGCTTTCACTGAGGAGGAATGACTTGGATTGTCCTTATAAAAACTGGTTCTAGGTTGACTTGAGGTATCATCCCCTGCCCAGCATAGGGGAAGAGCTGTTTGTCATCAGTTTAAATATTTTTCTCTATGTTGTTAAACTGTACGTTCTGGGGCATCACAGCCTATCTTAAGCATAAGAAGGTATGAAAGGAGACCCAGTAATGGTGTCATGATCCCCTCTCAGCTACACTCATATACAATAGAGACGCCTCTCTTCAAAAAGAAAAACGATCATATCAACATAATATTTTCTCCAGTTTTGTTGACATTGGATGGAAAAAGGTCGTTCGAGAACCTCTCCCTGTTACTGAAAGTGGCTCACTAGTTTCACTGAATTTTCCCGCTGGTTGTTTCCTCTTACGCTGAGAGAAGACCTAGCAAGTAAGCTTCTAAAAAATGCTGATGGCCTACAGCATGGCATTAAAATGAAATTACTGAAGCAAGTTTTTCCCTGTTGATGCTAGGCTTGCCTTGCAATAGCCAAACGAGAAATGGAAGACACTGACGGAAGCGCAGTAGAAGAGGTGTGCTGTCATAGCTCACAGAGTGAGCTTCAACCAGGCAGGTGTTAGGGCAATGGAGAGATGCTGGCCCCCACCGAGAAGAAAAAACCTACACAACCAGTAAAGAAGGGCATGTTTCTGAGCCCAGTGTATACTTAAACACTCAGGAATATGGTAATGCTGCAGTAGTTCGCCCTGCAGAAACATGTTATGGAAATGCTTCCAAGAACCAGCAGCAGGAACAGACCGGAGGGGAGGCCGCCTTCGTTTCAGTCACCCAAACTCATAGGCTTTCAGTCACCCAGACTGGTCCAAACTGTGTGAGAACTGGGTACTCTCCATCTAGGAGTGAATGCAGAGAGAAAGCGTAGACTTGGATAAACCCACAGAGAATGACACGTTTTATACGTTGTTTGGTATACACATTTAGATGGACGGGTGTCATTTCCGATACAGAAAACGCAAGGCTCAAACAGTGACATGATTAGAAAATGCAGTGTAGGCAAAAAATAATACACATAACTACTCATAGCTCCTCTGCAAACGTACTCGGAACAGGAACACGATATGGCTTCCCCAGATATTTTAGCCCCTGACACTGAAGCTAGTTTTTTGGGTGACTGTGGAAAATTTCAGAGAGATCTTAGTATGGTGGCAAATTAATCTCATGATGTATTCATTAGAAATGGATTAATGAAAACTGTGTATGAAGAGTGAAGGCCAAACACAGCTTTTCTAAAGATATTAATTTCTTCTAAGGTTAGGTAGGGTATTTTTGACTTAGCACCTATTTTTGTACTAAGACATGCCAATATTTTCGCTTTAAGTTTGGCCTGCACATGAGAACAAATACTTAGCTTTAATTGCAATATTTAGTTGCAAAGGTAAACATTGTTTACTCATACTTTTAGTTGTTTTAAGTGGTAATAGCATAATACAAAACTACTACTGAGACATGTGTGTTAAGTGTTTTTTATTTCACTGTCACATTTCACAGTTTAGTGGAAGATAGGAGCTAAAATAGCTGCACAGTCATCCCTAGTACTGAACCATGTGTATGGATGAGTATTCTATAAATATGTCTTGTCTCTGCCAAAGATCTTTTTTTTTCCCTAATAGTTTGCTCGAAAAGGTAAAATTCATGCCACAGAACAGAGAATCGTAAGACTTAACTTCCCAGTTAAGCTGTTTTGGCTTACCTGAAATTTAAAAGGTGCCCAGACCGTGTGCCCTTTCTCACAGTGATTAACGGAAAGCAAAACAAAGGGAAGGAAATCTGTGTCCCCAGATTTCCCCTATTGGTGAATTGTGTCTTCCTTTTGTCAGACCAGAGTCTAAAATAATTTTCTAGTGCATGCGGTGTTTAGCCATTATTACAGACCCGTCCCTTATTTCATGCCTAGTAAGTAGCACTGGATGAAACCTCTTTGGTCAATATGGAAAACACTTCACACATCAGCTACTGACCATTCAATGCAACCATGCAGAAGAGCATTTTCTGCCATTGATCAACAACCATTCCTGGCATTTACAAGGCATCTTTAATCTGAAAGCCTTAAATTGCCCTGCAACGATCATAAATTCTCAGAGTACCCCTCTGATTTAGGTGACATAGTATCTGATTTACAGATGAGCAAAGTAAAAAATGGAGGAGTGGGATAATGGTTCAAGGTCAGAAAGTGAATTTTTGCTGGAGTCCAGAAAACCATCTAACCTTACAGCCTTTTCGATTTGTGGAAAATAGGTGTAAACTTTGTTACCAAACCAGATTGTCAGGTTTCTATCTGCTGTTCATTTACTCTGCACAGATGTTAACCTGCCTGTAATGGCAACATAAGGCAGCGAAGAACCATGTTTCCAAGCAGTCGTGTTACAGATTAGGAGAGGACAGGGAATGCTTGAAGTGTGGAAAACTTCAACTCCTGAATCACCACTAGCTTTTGAATGAAGAGCTCTAACGCAGAGACACCTTAGCACGCTCCCGCCTTCTAGTTCTGCTGTTGCTTGGTGGTAAAAGGGGCACTCGGTTCTGAAGAAGGATATAGTAGGCTGCACATGAACTATATATACAGATGAGACCTCAAGTTTAATGGCAAAAATTCTCTGTACAGATGCTTCTGAGAACAGAATTGGTTTCAAAATGTGTAGACCTGTGAAGAACAGGGTATAAATACCGAGGCAGATGTCAGGGTATGCATTTACAATCCAGTTCAGAGCCATGGGATGAAGCATAGCTTCTTTAGACTTGCAAGGAAAAATAATATGCATAGTAAAAATACTATAAAGACTTTTGGTTATTTTGTCACCCTTACTTTTATTATAAATATGAGTGAGGCGCTGTCATGACTGACAGGATTTCTATTTCTGGGGTTTGCAGGGGGTTGAAAACCCTCTTCAGGCAAATCAGATTGCAAATTATATCTAAGCCCTGGTACATTTAGTAATATACACAGTTAAAAAAAGATCCTCTCCTGTATATTCTGTGTCTTGCTCTGCTCTTTTAGCACTTCAGTACCTTATGGTTTCAAGTCTGTGCTTTTTAGACCTGTTTCACACCCCCAGTTTCTAAATCCTATGTCATTCTTCTTGACAATTTAAAATTTAAATATACCTACAGAGCAAAAAGATATTTATCGTTTAACATGTTAAAAATGCTGTAGTCAGATTTTATTAGTGATTCTCTGTTACATTTTGTACGAGACACGAAAGAGAAACGAAGAGAATACCACTGTGGGGTTTTAGGCTGATAAGCTTAATGTACTGTGACACAACAAAATGTATTATCTAAAGGTCCTTTTCTCACAAAGGCAAACGAGAGCACCATAGATACGACAATATCAAGCAGCGGTCAAATTAGTGATAAAATTCTGTAATTGCAAAAACATTTTTTAAAAGCAAAAAAAAGTTTGAAATAAAGAGCTTTAGGATTCCTAATCTTGGCTGTATGTGTATTACACAGCTTGTAAGAGCAGAAATGACAAACTAAACCTATGTTCCCGCACGACGTGTCTGGCCCCAAGGCCGCAGCGGAGGGCTTGGCCATTGGGATTGCGCGTGCGACAGCGGGAGAGAGACCACCGGCGCGGCTGGGTACGAAAGGGCGGGGGGGGGATCCCTTCCAGGCGCCCTCGGAACTGTGAGGGGGCTTCAATCGTTCTTGCAGCTGAGAGCAAACACTTTACAAAAACTCTCTGCATTTCTTCCCATGCTCTCTTTGCTACCGAGCGGGTGCGAAGGTAACTTCCAAAGCAAGCCGGACAGGCGTTACTTAGTCTGGAACCAAATCAATGTTGAATGTAAGGGAGAGCTCTCCTTTTGCTCTTGCTCTAAAGAACTTAATTAAGCTGAAGTCTCTCCCCAGACTTAATTCTGAATTCTGATACTGGATACTGATTCAGGAGCACCGACACGGATCCAGGCAGCAAAGTCGCCGGCACAAAGACCTGCGCTCCCGCCGGCTGGCGGCTGGCTGCCTCAGAGCGGGCGGGCGGCCGGGCAGGGCGTGGAAGGGCTCTCCCCGGAGACCCGGCCAAGCAGCCCCGAGCCTGCCGGGGAGAGGGGGGCGGCCGCCCCACCGCCTGCCCTCGGTCCTAGCTGCGGAGCCCGCCCGCCCGCTCAGCCCCAGGCCCGTTAGCGCCCGTTGCGCCGCCGCGCCCAGCGGAGGGGGCCCCCGGCACC
>VZTV01017215.1:13567-25368 GCA_013400875.1 Anhinga rufa | reverse complement strand
GGAGTTAGAGAAGACCATGGCATCCCTCTCTAATAAAGCAGCCAACAGTTAGAGGACATTCTCTGGAAATAGAAGATTTAGGTTTAACGTCAACTTCTGCCTGAGACTGTTGGAATCATCATCCAGAAGAGTAGCAGAAATCCCGAGCTATGGGCCAGGTCCTTGCTCTAGAGACTCTCTCTGTGATTCAGCCAGTAACAGTTAATGTCAGCAGGTGGCAGACCCAAAACGAAAGCCCAGTCTTTCTCCCACTAGTGCCTTAGTGAGTCATGTATCCATCCGAGCTCCCCTGGCATAACTCAGGGTACCCAGGGTACCCATTAGAAGTGGGGTCCTCCAGAGTTCAGCTGCCAGCATCAGGAGGCAGCTGAATGGGCTTTCTGGGATTGAAATCTGGAGCATATACAGCTGAATACTGCTTGGAAGCCTTATTTTTCATACCTAAATTGTGGTTTGGATCTGACCTTTTGTTTAACAGGTATGACATCGTTCATCTCTGCACTTTGTTCTAACTGTCAGGAGGAGTTAATTGCAATCCATATGCATATGCTGAAGTTCATTCCTACAGAATCAAAATCTAATTATAACTCTGAAATTTGCTTCTTCCCATTATAAGAGAACAGAGGCCTTACAGAGCCAATGAAAGACGAACATATTTTCAGCAAATCCCTTTTCCCTTTTTGCTCAGAAATAGAAGGTAGCTGCAACATGTATTGATTTGACGATTTCCTGAAGTTTCTTTAACAGAGTTCCTTCTAGAGTATGGACATTAAAATGGGGCCTTTTCGAGTGACTGATTTGTTATTCATTAATTTTCATGCCAGACTTGCGTGGATAAAACCTTTTAGCTACTGCTTCTGCAAATGTCTCAAGTGACAACAGAGAGTTCTCCACAGGGTTTGATGTAGTCTCATGGTAGCACCTATTAATACCCAGCACTTCTTCAGCATCTTTTCTTCAGCAACTTCAAAGCACCAGCTGGCTCTGACCAGGCCTGCGAGATCAGTGAGGGATTTATACAGGACACCCTTCACAAGACATGAGCATATGCTGGGAAAAGCAATGAACATGAAAGAACAGTGCAACATCATGCAACGGCTTAAAACAAGGTTAAAAAAGAATAGGTTATCCTGTTGAATCCTGTGCAAGTCTACTGGGAGAATGCGCTCAACTCTGCCTTTGAGCCTTCCAGTAAAAGGGATTCATACTCCACTAGGTAAATTAGTATAATGCCCTTGAATGCCAGTAATTTCAGTGAAACAGTAGCAGCAGTCCAGCATTGTTCCTCAGGTGTAAATGAAGGCTGAATTTTTCTCACAATTGAATTGTACAGGTGCAATTGAGGGAAGAGTATGACCTGTAAGTGCTTTATTGCTGTTATTGATTCATGAGCCAGAAGATCATATTTTGGCTGTTAGCTTCCACAGTGAGTCTACAGTGGCAGTGGTTAGAAAAATTATCATTTTGCTTGTCTTTTGAGCAGATCTGACATAACATCAATAAGACAAAGTAAGCAGGACACCCTGCAGTGCTATTCTTTTCTCTGCAGACTCCCTTTTCAGCACATGCATTTTAGAAATGCTTTGGGTTTTGATTCATACCAATCAGCCATGTCATCTCAAACTACAAGCAGTGTCTTGTAAGTATTTTCCCAATAAATGCAGGAAAACTGAATCACAGTCATGAAAATCTGAATAGACTTGATCTGATTTCATTGCATTGCATGTCACCACTTATCTTAAAATTCAAAAAGGAAGACATATTACTGACACCTGAATAACTGCCCAACCTCTGGGGATATCAGTCCAAAAGCATTGATTTCAACAGCTAACACTTGACCTGAAGAACTGAAAAAAAATCTAAACTCTTCCAGAAGACAGGGAGGAATACTTAAAAATGGGAATTGAATGGGACATACTTCTATCTGGGCATAATGTCACAGCTTAGCTGCTTTCCACCTGCAGACTCACTCCATTGTGTGATTCATTCATTATTCGTGATTTCTCAACAGAGGCCTGGTCTGCAAACCTTTGTGAAAGACATAATGATATTCCAGAAAATATATGACCATGTTAGCCATACGAGGACAGATGCACAAGCATATTGGCCTGTGGTGGCTTATTGATGGAATGTGATGCTTTGAATTCTGATCATCTTTTTCTCCACAGTCATCAAAGGACCTACAGGGACCTACTCCCTATTGGAGTTAAGAGTAGAGCAACACTGACCTTGACAGACCTGCACTGAGTCACGTAATCAAAATTCTAGCTCAGTGTCTGCAGTGAATTTTATTACCTGTAGAGAAGGAAAATTCTCTTTCCACTTGTGACTAAATTACACATGAAGTAATGATCTTAATTTCATTGCATGGAAAAAACAGTGTTTTGGCCTATATTATTATTATTATTATTATCAGCAGCATTAACCACAAAAGAAAAATCAAAATTACTCATCTGCAAAAATTAAAAAAAAAAATAATAATCTGGGATCACTTCACTCTTTTAAACCAAAAGAGGGGGAAAAAAAGTACTGTAAATTACTTGGCATAAATCCAACCTCCTGATAGCTGAGTAAGTATTAATGTTTCATTTTGGTATAGAAACACCAAAGGAGTGTGACCAGTAATAATGAACAAAATAGTGAAAAGTTTTCATATGTGGATTTTATTCATATGGGATTTTCTGAGGAAAATAACCTGAGATTACTGTGAATAACTTGGCAAGTGTGCTAAAACAGATTAAAATCCCTAAATCCAAAGAAATGCAGCTACACTAAAAGGCATTAATAAATAGCGTACTTCTGTAGTCCTTAATCCAAATATGCTCACCCAACATCAGGAAAAACATACGTGAAATTACAAAACTCACCATGGGGCAAAACAAATGGCAACAGACAGAGCATAAATAGAGGTGGAGCAAAGGTTGGAATTGATTACCTGGTTAAGAGAAGAAATTAGAGGGCTTGCTGTGAAAATTATGAAGGACATGGTGCGCAGGGAATACCACAGTTAAATTAAATTGGAAGTAAGTTTAGAATAAAAAAAGATATACATCTGTATGCAATCCGTATTCAGCAATTTGGGTTTTATCATTGAAGGAGGTATTTGATTTAAATACTGTGGCAGAAATTCTAAAGGGTTGGATAATTTTATGACCACTAATAACATTTGTCATTATGTATGTTGTCATTATGATAAGGATAATCAATTTTCATGCTATAGAGCATAAAGTTATCACCTGTGGGGATCAGGGATTATTTTTTCCTAGCTATTAGGTGTCCATTATGATACTTCTCATTCATTTTTGCTAGTCAGTTTAGTGAAGTATCCTCCAACCCACATAGGCCAGTTTTTGCTGCCTCGAAGAGACCTTATTAGGCTGTGCAGGGGTGATGCTTGGTTAGAGGATTCTTATCTTGCTAGAGTGTAAACCCTCCTTCTGGGGGTGAGGGAGGTTCTTTTACTGTAAATCAAAGAATGAATAAAGGGATGTCACGAAAATTAATTTAGCAGAGTAGCTAATACCTTTTCTGTATGAATTCATTTAATAGATTAAATGGGTCTCAGGGTCTGAATGGGGCTGGAGGACTATACATAGACAGTATTGATCAGTTTGCTTTCCTCCAGAAGGATCATCTTAACTGGGCAGGAGAAATTTGTCTTGAATCAATATCTTACAGACAATAAGAGTTTGATGATAGAAGGAGAATTTGAACTGACAAAAGCTTAAGACATTATTTTTGATAACGTTTGATAGCAGTACCTCAGGAACTGTGAAGAAGTAAAAACACGGAAGTAGAGGAAGAGGTGTTGTTAAATACTTCACTACCCCTTTCTGAACCTCTTCTACTTTATAATACATGGAGTTTTATATCAAATCCTTGCTTTATTACTGCTGGTTCAGTGTAATCTGTGGCTAGTAAAATTCTGGCCTCATCATTCCTTGACAATTAAGCTAATGTGAAACTTGGAAAATTTTTGAAATTTTCTGTGAGTTTTTTGGATTTATAGCTGACAGTCTCGTTTTGAAGTTCAATAATTTGAGATGTAAGGAACTGGTTTCTAAAAATTCAAAATTTTGAAGTATTTAGATATAAATATAGATTAAGGAGAATTTACAAGAGCAAAAGGCTATTTCCCCATTCCCTCTTTAAATGTGTTTATTTAAGATGATAGAAATCAATTTAAATTTATTTTTAAAAGAACAAGAAAAGCCTCACTAGAGATATTCAGGTTTGCCTTCAACAAAAAGTAAACTGCTCATTTCTCTGCCCCACTGAATATTCTATAGCTGCAGCAACGAAAACTCACTGCACAGGTCTTGCTTCTGACATTCCTGTTATTCATCTGTGGAAGGATTAAATTCAACTCTGGGTTCATATGATAAGAAAGCAGAACCTGGAACATATATATTTCATTCCTCCTTACATTAGACCCAAACTCAGTAGCCTGGAGGCCAAGACTTGGTAGGACATATTTGGTTTGTGATTACTTCATCTTGTGATGAATATTCAAATAATTATTTGTGTATTTAATGTGGCTTCCATTTTAGAGAGGTATGCTGCATTTCACAGGTAGGATTTGTTTGCCTACACATACCACATCCAGTGCCGCCTTCAGCTATCATATAAGTCTCCCTGTAGGTCCTGTGTCATCCCCTTCAACCCCATGTGGGTGTCCTAGATAGCCTGTGGATTCTCAAATCATACCAGAGACCCAACACAAAGTGTTTCAGGGAGAGAGAAAGAACTAGTTTGCACCCCAGGCTTCAGCAAGGGCAATTCTTATCAACTAAAATAGTTATTGCTCCCAGAACAGTTACTACATCCACAAAGCTCACAGTGCCAGAGTGGAAAAGCATAGCTACTCCTCACAAACAAACCCTGCAAGAGACACTACATGCTAGCTCTTATATCTGGGCAGAAGAAGAACATAAGAGTTTTGAATAAAGGTTTACTTATGGAAAATAATAGAAGCTAACACAAAGCCCAGGTTAACTGAAACATATAATTAAACTTCACATTTGCTTTAATAAAATACAATATTGACTTTGCTCTTTAGAGTAGATTAGGTTGTTGACATTACAGCAGTACAATAAACAAACCACTAAGCTTTTTACTAGCAGAACAGAAAATTAAAGCTGGTTATGACAAGCCAAATAAAATGAGTTTATTCAGGACTGTATAAATCATCAATAAGAATTCCTAATCACTCGCCTCCAAAAAGCTGGATTATTTGATCTGCAACAAAACTAGGGCTGTGTCAGCAAGTTGGATGCAAATCAAACAACATTCAGACATCTCAAAAATTCTGAAAGTATGTCTCTGGAATACAGATGAAGGCCAGAAATTCAGTGAGGCCTTCTCAGGGTAGTGGAAAAATAAATCAAAGCTGTTTTTTACACTGAGATGTGGTTATTGAAGCAGGAGTCTCTCATCAGCATGGTGTATCACAGATAAAACATCATCCCTGGTTTTCTAGTTTTGCTTTCTATGTATATTTTTACAAAGACTTTTGTTTGTTTGATGCATGCATTTTATGCACACTAAAAGCTATACAAAGCTAAACTGTTCATTTTGATGTTTTATCATATTGTGTTACCTTTTAATACAAAACCACATGGTTCCTGAAAAGGTCTACTATAAATTAAGGCTTGCCAGGTACAGTGGCACTCTTTGATGCATTTATTTTATATACAAAGTCTTATTGTAATGCCTGTAATCAATAATGATGTTCAGTCAGGCATGGAGTAAATTTGTGAACTATTAATATTTTATTATCTGTTTCCCTAAATCACAGTCTACTCCAGACTCAATAAAATGCTTTTTTTTTTCCATATTTTTTCATACTATATAACTAAGGACTGAGAAAAATAAAAATAACAATAAAATATGTAATAAGAAGTTTCCAAGATAACTTCAAAAATTATAATACAGAATTCAAATGTAGCATGAACTTCACGTTTACCTGAATGTGGATCTGGTGAAACTTGTTCATAATTCATGATAAAAGCTGAGAGCATCTGTTTGCAAAAAAAATAATATCTATTTTTTACTATGCAAGAATTTATTTTGAAAGTACCAAACTTAAACACTTGCTTAAAGCTTTCTTTATTTCAGACTGCACTTCAGCATTTGCTCCTGGCTTACTGATAGAAAAAAAGATGTTCTGGAAGGAGGGAAAATCTAGAAGATATCATGCTGCCATAGTCTTCCTCTTATTATCACTCCTGTGATCCTGAACAGGATAAATGAAGGACACATGGAAGGAATCAAAGCTTCACAGACTTCTATGCTTACTGACTCTTTTCCATGAGACCACATTTGGAGTGCAGTGTCCAGTTCTGGGCCCCCCAGTTTAAGAAGGACAGGGAGCTGCTGGAGCAAGTCCAGCGGAGAGCCACAAAGATGATCAAGGGACTGGAGCATCTCCCTGATGAGGAAAGGCTGAGAGACCTGGGTTTGTTCAGCCTGGAGAAGAGAAGACTGAGGGGGGATCTCATCAATGCTTATAAGTATCTGAAGGGCGTGTGTCAGGAGGATGGGACTGGACTCTTTTCAGTGGTGCCCGATGACAGGACAAGGGGCAACAGGCACAAGCTGGAACACAGGAAGTTCCACTTAAATATGAGGAAAAACTGCTTTGCTGTGCGGGTGCCAGAGCAGTGGCCCAGGCTGCCCAGAGAGGCTGTGGAGTCTCCTTCCCTGGAGCCATTCACACCCCGCCTGGACGCGGTCCTGTGCCCCCTGCTCTGGGTGTGCTGCTCACGCAGGGGGGCTGGACAAGGTGATCTCTGGAGGTCCCTTCCAACCCCTACTGTTCTGTGTGACTCTGTGACTCTGCTATGGCAGAGCTGTGAATAAACAGAAGTTTGGCCAGATGATCTCTTGACTATAACATACAGAGGATATTGACCAAATCTTGAATGAAGAATAAAAATAAGGCATGGAGGTAACATGGAAGATTAAACATTGCTAAAAGAAGATTGTGTCGGATTAGCCTGCTAGATTCTTTTGCTTTTCTAAACAAAAAAATAAAAAGAGTGCCTCTGAAGATTTGGACATTGGTGAATCTTGTGATTCAATGCAGTGAGAAAAGTTACTTTAGCTGGAGAAATATTAAAGAGGGAAAGTGAAAGTGAGAATAACTGTTAGTTGTGTAAATGGTAATTAGTTGTCCATGAAAGGGGAACTGCTCATCTGGAGGAAGGTTACCAGTATTAGACTTGAGCCCTCCTTAAAATGATCATTATTGAGCGCAATACAAAAGTGTGAATGTGATAATAGCTCAGAGTTGGAAGATATCTTTTGTTCAGAGAAAAAGCGTACTATCTCACAGAACGAAAGCCTGGATGCTGCAAAGAACCGGACTAATCAGAACTTTTGCTGTGAGCTGAGGGTTCATCACAGAAGGCAAAAGACACAGCAGGGATTGTGAATTGCTGGTATGATGTTACCATGCAAACAGACAGAGGGCATCCAAGGTTGCATCACCTGAAGAATCCCTGTAGAGAAAGTATGTTTATATCACTGTAAAAGCACTTGCTGAGAACTCATCTAGCATCCAAGAAAATGCAATTACTTTTGACCATGTGGAATCAGGGCTAATAAATTCATTGAAAGTATGGAGACCCCCTTCCCATGACAGGAGATTAAAGGACCTCATTTGTTCACCTTAGCAGACAAAAAAATGACCAGGGATGTAAATATCAATGATGGGAGAGAACCACAGGTTCAAGAGAAAGCCATGAATAGACTTATGCCTGAAAACAGAAGGATGATAAGCATCATGTTCTGGAAAAGCCTTTGAGCTCTTGTCTCAGTGGGGACACAGGACTTCACTAAGGCAAGCAGGGCTCCTTCCCAGAGATCATATTCTGTTTCTGCTCACCATGTCATGGAGGTGGTGCTGATGATTCAGAAGAGCTCTTTGTATGTTCTTCGCTATAGAAAAATATTAAGACTTGTGAGGCTACAGTGGCAGCCATCAAGTAATTCCAGTGATAGGTGGTAAATTGGAAGAGATGACCGTATTCCCACAGTAAAATAAAAAAAAGACACTGGAGTTTTCTTAGTTTACTCTGGGGAATAAGGCCAGGGGAGTTGAATACAGACAGTGGAAGGTGGAATCCAAACTTGCTTATTATATTCCTGTATTTCATCCTCTGTTCTGAGTACAATTCCAAGACTAAATATAGGTTTCTCTGGGTCCAACCAATGCTTCCGTGGCCTTTAAGACCTGTAA
Organism: Anhinga rufa; assembly: GCA_013400875.1. Lineage (NCBI taxonomy): Eukaryota > Metazoa > Chordata > Aves > Suliformes > Anhingidae > Anhinga > Anhinga rufa. Next base: position 17,126 of record VZTV01017215.1, on the reverse strand, counting down.
GATCTCTCACTGGAGAGATATCCATTCAGGCCAACTCACTATGCAACCTTATCTTTTAGTACCTGTCTTGAAAGGGCTTCGGTTAGAGTTTGGATGCTGATTCAAAAGATAAAAAAATCAGTAGAAATCGTCCTCTTAAAACTGAAAAGAAAATGAAACAAGTTAGCTCAAAGACTTTGCTGAAGTTAATTATCCAAATAAATAAATTGAGAGAAGCTGCATTGTTTAGTTCTTGAATTAAACAATAGTCCTATCCCTTGGAAAATATTTTTAACAGTTTAGAAAATCCTACATACAGAGGGTTAGAGAATATATTTAAAGGGGAAAAAAAGCCCAACATGTCCCACTGTGAGTGAAATATGATTCTGTCATTCAATAGTGCTGTTTTCTTAAAAAGTTGTTGGGTCTGATGTGGAGACCGGCATCAAAATGCAAGTCAAAATATGTAGGGATTTCAAGTATGTGTTAGATATTTTTTGGGGCTGATTTCTTTTGACATCCAGCTGTGTTTGTGTTTGAGAGCAAAGTTTGAAATCGGGGGTCATCTCTGCAGGCAATTGTTCTGGGAAAAATTAACTGCCATAGTAAATGGAGAGGGTTTGAGTGAAATACCATTCACAGCTGAATGGGAATACTTTAGACTGGCTACAACAGTGGGGAAGAGTGTCATAATCTGAAAATATTTCTTATCAGAACATATGACAAAGGGAATGTTTTGCTTAGGATATTAATGAGTAATAAATTTATATGCTTCCCCCGCACTCCTATTTCATTAAAACCCAGATACACCAGGGTGCTGGCTGGGGAGAATGACTCTAAAAATATGAACTTCTTCACCTTGAGCCCCCAGTGTTCCAAAGGCACATCAGCTTGACTTTTCTCACTGCTTATAAAATTTTTTGAATGCTAGGAATTTAGATGGTTACTCTGACCAGAAAAGACTAGATTTTTTCTAGTGTTCAGATACAAATAAGAAAAGCTTTGGGACCCAAACTCCAACAGAATTCAATTCAAACTGCTAAGACATGTATTGAAAGCATGCTCAAAGGCCCGTATCAGCCTTCTGGTTTCCATACAAACAAATGTCCACCGTGTAGTGTCTTAGCAAACCCAATTCATCAAAAAAAAAAAACCAGAGGGAACTTCTGCCACATCTTGTCTGTGACTTCTGGCAACCAGGCCTTCTGGCTGCTCTGCCCTACTTTCTTCCTTTCCTTCCCTAGGGCAAAGGAAGAGCATAACTGCCAAACATTGACTCTGTATTCTCCCCATGCCCAACAGGACCGCTGAGCCAGCATGATGTTTGGTGATAATTCACTGCAGCTGTAGGTCAACAGCAAACACCCACTCCAGAGGCAAGAGGAAAACAGAAATGAATTGCTTCTGTGATCAGCTGCCTTCTGGAACTAGACTTCATGCAATGCAGCCTCCTGTGCTGCTAGTGCCTGCAGGCATACTCTAACCCCTAAACAGATGGCTGAATTTGCAAGCTGCAGTGGATTGTCTGTTTGCAGGTGTATGTGTGAAGAAGGATATTACAATGGGTTTGATTTCTATGTATTGCAATGAATATGAAAGTATGTTTCTTATTTTGGTCTTATATAAGGAAGTCACACTTTGAACATTCCTTGTTGGGAGTAAGGTCAAGGACAAGTCAGAGATTTTTTTGTCTTCACACCCCTGATATGGAAATGACTATAGTAGGTCACACCCAAAACTGTTTACTTCTGATGCCTGCTTCCTGCAGCAACTGTAATTGAAGTTTTTTAAAAATGCACGAAATCATACTGAAAGGAGGTGAGGGGGAATCTGGTACATGTAACAGTCTCTTATTCATAGATGAAGACTGACCGAGGCACTGAGTTCTGCACTTCTACTTCTCTTTATTATTGGATATTAGTAACTACAATTAGAATTATTTATATACTTGCATATACATTTCCATTCCCTCTTTACTTTCTGGTCAAGCTTATTTCAGCATGGGTGGGATGCATTTGAAAGAGTGACCCTGGCACCTTTAACCTCATAGTAAGTAATAGGCTCATTAGCGTGCAGTGCCTCTGCCCTACTTGAAGCATGTAGAGCAGGGTATGGCAAACTGTTCTATAAAATTACCTTTTTTCCCATTGATTAAAATTACTTTAGATGATATGTGCAGATGTAGACCCTTACACTGTAAATATCTACATTTGCTCAGATGAATCCCATTTCTTTTGACAATGAACTTTGTCTACTGTCTCAAAATGTTTGCATAAATGCCAGTATATAAAAATGGGTAAATGGTGGCCTTGATCTGTCTGCCCAGACACTGAAAGTTGTCCATTGAAACACAGCAATTCTGCTTGAGAACTAGACTACCTGAGAATTAGGCCAGCTTTCTGATTCCAGTAGTAGCCAGGTCCAAGCCCTTCTGGGAAACGAGCAAAAAAATCAAGAAGCTGACAACTGTAAAAACGGACAAAGAATTTCCTAATCACCATTTGACTTAATTTCACCCTGAAGTTTGAGGCTTCTCCCAGGTTCAGAAACTTTTTAATTAGTTCTAAAAAAAATCTTGTATTCCCAGTAAACACAAAGCTTCTGTAATAGCCTGTTACTACCACTCCTTGGGTATTTTGATATGGAAATGAACATGTCTAGCCCAGGTCTGCTATACTGGCCACATGCTAGCATACATCAGTTTATGGAAACAATGCAAATAACAAGTGTCACTGTATCAGTTTTTGGTAGATGAGCCTTAATTGAGCAAGATGCTAAGCAAGTTGATTCCAGTCCAAAAAAGCATTTATACAAGTTCTTAAATCAGTGATTCCCTCTCTGTCATTTGTAGTGTCTTCAGAAATACCATCTTCGTGATTAATACCGAATAGCATTTATGGTCTCACATTTTTTTACTATTCTCTGAAGTCTCTTTACAAGTCACAGATTTCCAAAGGTGTCAGGTACCACAAGTTGAAAATCATTGTCTCAAACGAGGCAGCCTTCTTCACCTAGCCATATGGTTATGTATTTTAGCAGGACAGCTCTTCTACTGCAAACCATGTGGAGCATTTGGAGTATGTGTGTAACAGTGTGTGGTGCAATAAAACCCCACTGTATTTAGTGTGTATAGGATTTTCTGCAAATCTGTATAATTTCTTTTGTATAATAATATTTTGCTTTATTTGCTATTTACAAATTGAAAAGTACAATCTCTGGTTCAAGTATTTAATCTTTTTCTTCATGTCAGCATTTGAAGTGAGATGTAAATGTATTTTGTCTTTATTTTTTTAATCAGGGGTGGCTGATGAGGTTTTAATTTAAGCCTGGAGGTTTTAATTTAATTTTACTCATTTTAATCAACCCTGCTTCCTAAATGCTCAGTTCATAACTCTGCAATGCATAAGAGAACTCGCATGTCCTTGATGGGTCTAGACTTTTATGGCCGTAGAATACTGTGAAACTCCATGGTTCGGAGGCTACACTAAAATAATGTCAGTTTTTATTCTTCTTGCTCTCCCCCAGCTGAGGATGTGTGTGTGGAGGGGAAGATACAGCAGAAAGATACCTGAGATGTTAT
>VZTV01017215.1:724-11371 GCA_013400875.1 Anhinga rufa | reverse complement strand
TAATTAAGCTTTAAAAATGCCCAGATCACTTTCTGCATGCTCCTGCCTGCAAGGTGCCCCAACAATTTGGAAATGTGGCACTTTTGGAACTTTTACCTCAAAACAAATATGAAATATAAGGACCAATTCTATTGCTAATTTAAAACAGTTTCTGGCCAATGTTTGGTTTCAGCTTATGCCTCTATATGGACTTCCCATATCTTTTGTGATATTTTCTGTCTTACAACCTTTACTGCCAATAGATTCACTTCAGGATCTCACTTCCAGAAATTTTGCTTCAATTAATGGCAAACATTATTTGCAAGATGTCTTTGTGCATCCTGAGTCTTGTGCTCCTGATGTGACTGCAGANTGTTTCAAATTTGACAGACTCCCCTCACTTTTACTTGCTTTTCTCTGGAAAGATCCTACAATAGTGCTTCAAGACAACACTGGCTTGTGATTTTGGTCATATCAACTCAGCTGTCTTTGCAGTTACAACTATGAAACCAGGAATGGGCTGCAGAACTTCATTTCCTTCATTCATGTTTGAAACAGTGGACTGCTAACTTGCAACATGTAACCAATTCCTTGCCGTGCTTTTGGACTGCCTAGGGTATAATTCACCATGAATTCATCCCAGTGAAACAACCAGGGAGACAAAATGAAGTGATGTGTAGTCCTGGCCAAAAACTTTGATCACTTTTGAAGCATTCACAGCTGCAGATTGCCCTAAAATTACACTGAGGAAGCACACTTATGTGCCTTGGATTGCTAAAGCCCTACAGTAGGCAGCAACAAGTATTTATGGCCCTTTCTGATAACAGCCATCTGAGCATCTCTGAAAAAATATCAGTGTGACAGCATTGCATTAGTTGTCCTGCAGAGATTTCTTGCAGAATTCTCCCATGTTCTCAGTGTATTCCTCTTGTTTGGTAACCAGTTCCTGTTCAAGAACTTTTTTAACTCTCCAGGCAATAAATTTACCCCTCTTGTGAAAATTTGCTCAATATCCTGTGAGGTTAGCACTAGAATGAGCAATGAACTGTGTATTCAGACTCAATAACTGCCTCATCTAGGAAATTAAAATTATGTCTATCTTTACAATGATTCATTTATCTCATTGGCTTCCCATAAAAACCTTAGGGGAGGAGTTGGATTTTCAGATATTATGGCTCAATTTCTCCCCTTTGCTGATGCAAGAGGGAGGAAGGAATCATTACTTATTGCAGATGGAATAGGGCATACTAAACACTTTTTAAAGCCCCAGCTCCTGTTCAGTACTCAGTTTCCAGCCTTGCCTATTGTCAGCACCTAAGCAGAAGTCACTGTTTATCTGATCACTTCAAAGAGAGTTTGGTATGTTAGGGTCACAGCATCCAGTTCTGGTTATCCCATGTTAGAATAAGTACACCACAACTTAAAAAAAAATAAATAAGAGAGGGATGATTCAATTATAAAGTATGTAAATATAATAGAATAGTGAAGGTAACTAGGGAATTATTGTTTATTTCCTTGAGTACAAGAGAGACATCCAAAGAAGTGGTGAGATAACAGGTTTAAACCAAATGTTATTTTTTTATCTTCATAAGGCACAGTTAAAATGTCAAACTCACTGCCATGGGATATTGTAAAAGCCAAAATAAAATAAGTAAAAAAATGAATGGACAATTTCTCCTAGGAGAGGTCCAAGCATGATTTCAAAAAAAAAAAAGAAAACAAAAAAGATGAGCCAGATACAACTGCCAGCTCAAAACGTCCTAGTTTACTGATTATCAAGACTGGTAGACTTTACTGAGGCAGGATCATCCTCTACCTACTCTATTTCTGTATTTTTTCTTTTCGTATCCACAGTGAGATGTTCTTAATATATCTATTATCAGAAAAAAGATATAAGCTAGATGAACCTTTGGTCTGACCCAGTGTGACTGCTTTGTATGCTTATGACACATGAAGCTTTTGCTACATCTGCTTACAAAAGCCTTCCTTATCATCCCATGGCTGTTCAGATGCAGATGGAGAAAAACAGCAGAATTGCTTTAAAACTGCTTTGAATACACTTGTGAGGTAGAAATACAAGCCCTTTCTCAGAAACAAGCAAAATTGTTAGTGACATGTAGATCAATGCCTGCATTATTTAAAATGTGCATTTGCTCATTACAAGTATCAGCCTTGAAATTTGCCTCATAAATTCTTCTCTTCTAAATTTCCTATGTAGTCTTTTCTTTGAAGTTTTCCAGGCTACCAAAAATCTGAGCAAATTTGTTTTGATTTTCTCCCAGACTGTCAGAAATTGGTGAAAATATGAGAAGATATTTTACAATAAAAGCCTGAGGCTTAGTCAAGGTTGGGTTTTTAGACACCTTATTTTCCACTTTTTGGAAAGGCTGACCTTGCTAGAAAGGTTATTGCTCACCAGTGACATGCACACGCTGATGAGTGCGTTACAACATCTGTAACAGGAGCCTGGTTTTGTTGTTTGAGCTGAAGAGGAACATGATTGTAATTGAAAGCTCTTCATTTAATCCCAGCCAAGACAGTGTCAAATAAGCCAAAAATCATTAGCACTCCTGCACACATTGACAGAGTATGTTGTGTCTATGTGAGTCAGGGAAAAAAAAACACAATTTCTGATACTTTTTAAGTATTTGAGCTTCTAATATTTTTATAATTATACAGCCTGGGAGTTGCTTTCTTCTCCCAGTATTTGTGATCCTAATTAAGCCTCACATTTATTATTAACACTGCATCCTATTTTGTATGGGGGGAACAACCTCTGGAGACTGTTGTGTTGTGCTGTGACACCCACCCGAGGCCTCGTGTCTCTCTAATTATTGAGGCTTGTCTCTGCTCCATTAGGATACTGCCCTGTTTAATCCCTTTTGCTTTTACAGTCTGGGAATGGTTTCTTTTGCTAGTATTTGAAGTTCAAATTAAGTCTCATGTTTATTAGTAAGTGCATCATTTCATAAGAGAACTAAAATCCCTCTGAGAAAGATCAGAGGGTGCTGTGCAGGGCTGAGCTGAAGCCACCGAGGGATTCCTGGCAGTACGGAGGGGGTCAGGTCAGCAGCAACAGTACCACAAGAATTAGCTTTATAGCAAACAAACAAACAAACAAACAAAAAGCAAAAAGAAAAAAAACACATCTGAAAATTATATCTGAAATTATATCTGAGGGCCACAACAGAAGCCTGAAATGTAGAGAGGTGCTTTCAGTTAGCTTTGATGCAGAGGGTGCAAAGAAACTGGGAAGGTCTGAGCATAAGCTACCCATAAACCAAATGGTCATGGCTTTGTGGTCTGTGCATCAATGGAGAAGAGGACAGGGGCATTAGCGTGAGTGGCAATGACTATGAAACTAAGGAGGGAAAGCTTTTTATCCAGTCCCACTCTGTGTAGGAAAGTATCACTCCCTCTCACCACTGTTACTACTGTCAGAGGCTCATTCAAAGCCCTGGGGACACATTTCTACACCTGTAAAGTGTAGAAATAAGGACAGCCACTCTGACAGCCAGGCCTTTATACATACCCTGCTCTCACACATGTGCCCACTGCAAGTTTTAACCATGACTAACATAACAGGGTCAAAAGAAGCACTACTGTTGTGAATGTGAACTTGTATTGGCAGCCCGAGCTCTATTGCTGGTTCTACCATGGGCTCACTTTATGATCATAAATAGAATTATATGAACAGTTTCTTACCTAAACTTTGCTTGCTGCTTTTCTCTCTAATGCCTTTGCCCTGATGTTTCATCATGTTCTAATCAACTCCATTCTGCTGCTGACTCTGAGGCTGACTCTGATATACAGCTGACTGTATCTGCTCACAGCTCAAAGACATCAACTTAAATGCAGTAATGAGATGTGACTGCAAAAATAGCACATTTTCTGTGAGGAATCTTCTCCCTGCTGATATTAAGATTTCGGGGGGGGGTTTTACTCACAAGAATATCATCCTCAGCCCTGTGAACTCCTGCTTGCTTTGCAGATCTGGATTCACTTATCTGTAATGAACATGGAACAAATGGGAAAAAATTTCTTTAGCCACCTAAATAAAAGGACAGCAGTCCTAAAAGGTTGCAGCTGTCTGCAGTCTAGATTGGTAGAGATTCAGACAAACTTGTGATGGCATTGAAACAGAATCACTTCAATTTTCAATGAAGATAATGCAGAGGACAAAGGCAGGATGGCCAGTGAGGCTGTGGAAATAATAACTATGCCAGAGGTGGAAGCGACACTTAAAAAATCCAATACTGTCACATCTTGAAGAACCAGATAACCTGCATCTATCTGGCCTAGTGTTACAAGTCTAGCAGCAGGGATTTTTAACTAGATTTGTTGAGTCTGAGGAACAATTTTGTGACTGGAGCAAAACAAGCATAGCTCACACAGCATGTGGATGAATGCTGAACTGCCCATTGCCAGCTGTTAGCCTGGTCTGAATGGGCCTTGCAGGGCTACAAAGCTTTTAAATACTAGCAAATAAAAGAGCAGTTAAACAAAGGAAAATGATAAATGAGATAAATATGTCAGTTTAGCAAACATAGGCTGTGCCAGACTAACAGACTAACGTGATAGCTTTCCTTGATAAGCTAACTGATCTTCCAGACAAAAGAAATGCAGTCAATCTAATCTACCTGGCGTTCAGCAAAGATTTAATATAGTCCCACATGGGACATTATTAGTTAGGCTAGATAAAATGGGAATTAGTGCAAGAACTGGAAGGTGGGAAATAGCTAGAATAAAGGAGACAACCTAGTAGGTTGTTTTAAGAGGGAATTACCAGACTGCAGAGAGGCTACCTGTGGACTCCCACAGACATCAGTTTTGGAAGCAGTTATACAGGTGAGATTTGCTGATGCAACAAACCTGATCAGCACAGGGTCTGTCTGGATCATTTTTACAGCAAAATGAGATCTTGCCCTGCCCTCAGTCCACATTGGCAGGGTATAAGCCGCATCTGCTCTAAAGCTACATAACCAAATAACTGCAGGTCTGTTATAATAAATGAAGGAGTGAGAGACTTTTACTGGTGAGCAGAACCACAAGACATTTGCAAAGTATCTGGATCACATTTGGCTGGGTTAGACTGTGGTTAGACCAAGTCCACAAGGATACAGTTATAACACAAAAGAATAATCAAGATGCAGGACAGAAAGAGGAGGAAGACCTGTAGATTAGAGTAAGAGACATAGGGCACAAGGAACCTGAGGTCTAGAAAAATAACATTTTGCTAGCAGTTGGTCCTTATCAATAGGAAATACGAGATACAAAAACCTAGATGCATTCTCTAATTCCAGGACAAAAGTGTTCCCCAAATGTAATACAGCAAAGAAAACACCCTCCAAATTTCAAATACAGCTATATTATTGTAGAATGCTCTAATAAGACTGCATTGTATACTATGCACAATTAAATTCGCAAGGACGAGAAAGGCAAGTACAGAATGCCGCAGACACTATGAGCACTGCAAATCCTTTCTTCTGGGGGAGGGTTTTTTTAGTGGCTTCACTAAAGCATGGCCATGTCCTTATTCTTTATTTGCTTACTACGCCTGCTGTTACAACCAGATTCTGTATTACGGGTGGAGTTGTGCTTTGCCTCCTTCGGGCTAATACTGTTAACTGAAAACATGAGCATTTCTTTGTTTCAGGACAAAGTCACAAGAGTTAATTTAAGCTATAACAGTAAGGGAGAAGTGCTTATCAAATCAGATGCTGATCTCAGCTGGGAGGAGGTAAATGAATTCCATGTGGTAATTTAAAAATCTGTTCCTTATTGTTTCTCAGCTGTTAGCTGTTGCCTCCCAACTGGGCCTGTGCTTTACTGTGTGCTAATTGGACCCAAAAAGTGTTGGCAAAGAAGGGTCAGAGAGCCAAGGCCTTGGGTTGGATCTTGGCCCATGATACAGGGAAGTCATGCTTGCTCTGCTTAGCACCTGGAAAATGAAATGCTTATATGAAGCAGAGGACGAAGTTATCACAAGAACAAATTGTTTTAACCTGGCCATAAATAGGTTTTGGCTGGAAATACTTCTCATGATTGCAGCAGTGGGATTCTGGAAAATCCATTTATGGAAGGGGTTGCATGATACCCCTTTCAGCCAACACCAGAGGACAGGCTCAGCAGTTGCGGGCACCCCTTCAAGTTCTTTGTTCTTACCTTTGAGACAATTACTAAGAAAACTCTGTAATAATCTGTAGCTTAGATCATAATGCATGAGCCAGGAAAAAAAATGCAAAACACAGCTTGACGTTTGGTTCCCAAGTGGAGTTTGCAGAATTGGCATTTACAACAACCATCTGATCTCATTAGATATGGAAGCCATCAAGAGATGATAAACATGGAATCGCATAACACCATTTTTTCAGTTATATTTTAAGAGCTGAACAGCATTTAATGCCAAGCTGAATAAAAAGGTGTCATTTCAAATATTGCCATCTTCATGTGTTGACTTAAGGGAAAGTGTGATGATGGTACACAGTCGCCCCAAATCAAGGTCATGCAGACCTATTGTTAGCGTGCTAGTAGGTATAAGGGCTCAAAGGGTGAATCACAAGAGGGAATTCAGAAGAGGTAATGGGCTTAAGGCTCAGCTGCATAGCAGCCAGTGGCAGGATGACACTGTGTATATGTACAGTTTCCAAAAAGCACTCAGTACATGTGAACGGCTCAACAAACTCCTATGATCTGATGCACTTGTTCAGCCAGCTTCTTTCTGCCTGCCAGGTGGGTTTGTCCATAGTCTCTGATTTCTGTACAACAATCTGGTTTTATGCATGTGTTCCCTCTTAAGAATATGGCTTCAAGAAATAATTATTTTCTCCTTAAAGTTTCAAAAGCACAAAATGTTGATGAAAAACAGCTTTCAACTTTTTCACACATCAGTGTAAACATAAGCATAGGAAAAGTGAATGGATAAGATTTACTGTGCCGTTTTTATTTGTATTTAATAAATACTGCTCATAAAAGGTAATGCTTACATTACTTCAATAATATAATTGATTGAATGAGATGGTGAAATAAGAAGGGCCATTAATGATGATCACAGTAAAGTTTTACGTTAGTACTCCTCTTGAATTTATTGAATGAGGGAATAGCTGCTGTGTACACCCTTGGAAATCAGAGAGAGGTACTTGGTTTTAAATTGTGTTGGAACCAGAGGATGTACTACATAGTTGATTCTTATTGTACTTCTTGCTGGCTGAGGCAGCTTGTTTTAAAGAACAAGTGCCACTGTTTGTTTTGGGGTTTTTTTAAGGTCTTTTCCTTCATTTCAGTGAGCAATAGGTAAGGCTGCTAAAATAAATGGATGTCACCAGACATATAAATGGTGTCTTCGCTAATGAGCCCTCTGTGTCTCACTGAACTGAAATGCCTTTTATCATCTTCGTTACTGATGTGGACACAGGTGAAAAGCTGCACTATAAGCTACAGCAACCAGGAGATCAAGGGAGTAGACACTATTTTCAGCTTGTTCCTTGAGGTGAAACTTGGCTTATACAATACATATAAACAAATAAAAATTATGGGTTTATATATATATATGAGTATATACATAATATACATCAAGCATCATTTGGAGACTACAGACTGTTTTATCAAGTCTGATCTCTCTTTATATATATTTTAAGACCTAACTAAATCATTAGATCATTGTTTGGCCTTCAGTATATCAAAGGAAACATAATTTCAACCTGTTACCCTGTACTGAATCTAAGAAGTTATTTTTGTATACCAGTCAAAAAGATCACAGAATCACAGAACGGCAGGGTTTGGAAGGGACCTCCAGAGATCATCTTGTCCAACCCCCCTGCGTGAGCAGGCACACCTAGAGCAGGGGGCACAGGACCGCGTCCAGGCGGGGTGTGAATGTCTCCAGGGAAGGAGACTCCACAGCCTCTCTGGGCAGCCTGGGCCGCTGCTCTGGCACCCGCACAGCAAAGGAGTTTTTCCTCATATTTAAGTGGAACCTCCTGTGTTCCAACTTGTGCCCATTGCCCCTTGTCCTGTCATTGGGCACCACTGAGAAGAGCCCAGTCCCACCCTCCTGACACCCACCCTTCAGATATTTGTAAGCACTGATGAGATCCCCCCTCAGTCTTCTCTCGTCCAGGCTGAACAAGCCCAGGTCTCTCAGCCCTTCCTCGTCAGGGAGATGCTCCAGTCCCTAGATGATCTTTGTGGCTCTCTGCTGGACTTGCTCCAGCAGTTCCCTGTCCTTCTTGAACTGGGGGGCCCAGAACCGGACACAGAACTCCAAATGCTGTTTCTTAGGAACAGCCACTCAGAATGTAGGATGTTACTAAGAAAATCCTTTGCAAGTGCCTTTCAGGATGATTTCTCGTTGTCCCTATCTCAGAATGGAGTCTAGAAGACAAGAAGGAAAGAGGTGTGCTGAGGGCTTCCATGAACTGAAGGACCTGGAAGAGAAAAAAAGATGAGAAATTTCAGATATGGTAACAGTTAAGGTCTACTGAATCTAGGCAACAGCTAATAGGGTGGAGGAGCTCTTACAAAGTCTGCAAAGCCTTTGGGACTAGATGAAAATTTATGTGACCCCTGTAACCCGTTAGAGCCAAAAGGACTGTCTGAAGGTGATGAGTAGTTAGAAGATTTTGAGTAACTTCCTATCCTATGGAAGTTAATCATGCTCCGAAGGGGGATAGCATAGAGAAACAATGCTTGTATTCATTGTTTAATGTGAGAGAGAAGGTCGAGTGAGACAGCACACAGCCCCTTAGCAACACAAGGTAATTCTTCAGTGTGTTCCCTAATTATATACCATAAATGTCAGTCACACTTCATGTTACCTCTATTTAACTGTAATCTAGCTGCATGAACCCAACATAAATTAGCCCATTTGTATAGTTTGCTGTTAAATATACTTCAGAATAGGGTACATCTGATTGCCAGGGGAAGTGGGAGGACACAGATCTGTAATCTCATCCCATAAATCTCACCTTCTTATCCTGGAGCACACTTAACCACATTTCTTAACACAGGATCTGCATCAGCATAAAATTTTGTCCTTGTCTGTCTGTTGAATCTTCCAAATCCTTTTTGCTTGTACAAGATGAAGAGAATTCCTCTTGAGGCAATGGCAGATCTCTGCTTGTAAAAATGACAGAATATTAGAAATTCAATCCATTGTGTGACATGGGAACAGAACTTTTTCTGTAGATTTCCTTAAAAATGAATATATTAGAAAGTGTGGTTATCAGCAGGCCATTTATGACCAGAAATATTTTCTTATAACTTAGTGCTCCTTATATCTTTAGATTAGAAACTTGTAAAATAGGCCATTATGTGTAATAAAAAGCATTTAATGAAACTTTCATTTGGAGGACATTGAATTCAGCAGACTTAACTTTGACACTGACAAATGTCTCACAAGAGATGATTTGCATGGAAACCACTGGGGTCTCATTTTAGTTCCTGTAACAAACCAGAACAGTGATTTTATCATCTCAAAGTCATTTATATTAGCCTGGAGCTACATGACACAATGGCAATGCTTAGGATTGGAGCGGTACGTCATCTGCATAAGTGGCATAACTTTCGCTGCTATGATAATCATTCCCAGAGCCTATATCATACATATAAACTTGTTTCAATAGGAAAAAAAATAGATTAATTAGTCTGTTATTTCCCATAAAGACATTATCATGTGGAACATGGTTATCTACATGGAAAAATGGACTGAAAGGTATGGTATACTGATTGGATCAACATTTTGCCTACGTTTTAGTAGACAAGATGTTTGTACTGCATTTTTTCACAGTTACATACTGCAGTCAAGTAAGAAACAAATACAGTTCACTAGTAAATTTATGCCAGATAATTCTCTTCACTGCATGAAAGAACAATTTGTAGAATCTAATTAATAGTCTAAAATGAAAAAACTATGTGGCTTGGGCAGGCTCTGGATTCAAATTTTTATTTGAAAACTCTTATATGATAGTCAAACAGACCCCCCTAGCTAGAGACACAAGCGAACAAACAAGAAGGGCAAAAAGGAAAATCAATGCAAATGTATAGCCTCCAAAAAGCAGAAAGATCGATAAATACACTCTGATGTTAATACCACTGGGTTAGATTTATTAACCACCTAGACATCTGAGAAAGAATTTATATAAATACTTAACCCCTTTATTATAAGGATTTATATTTGAAGTTCGTCTTTGCGAAAGTCTATTACAGTAGGCAGCCTCTTTACTTAAAAACGATCCCTAAAGCAGTGACATTTCTTGTATAAATCACTCCTAACTGCCACGGAAACTAAAATTAGGTTTTAAGCTCATGATAACAGTTTTCTAAAACATCTAAATTCTCTTGTGAAGAACAATTTACTTGAGATTTTTAATTTGAGGACTGTTGTGGTTTAACCCCAGCCAGCAACTAAGCACCACACAGCCACTCGCTCACTCCCCCCACCACAGTGGGATAGGGGAGAGAATCAGAAGGGCAAAACTAAGAAAACTTGTGGGTTGAGATAAGAACAGTTTAATAATTAAAATGTAATTATAATTATAATCATCATCATCATCATAATATTGTAATGAAAAAGAAAACGAGAGAGAGAGAAGCGAAACCAAGGCAAAAACCAAGTGATGCAACCACTCGTCTCACCAGGGGATGCTCACTGCTTGCCAACCAACACCC